>SZWC01000836.1:309742-325444 GCA_023375785.1 Penium margaritaceum
GCCACTGCCACGGCCACTGCCACGGTCTCTGCCCAGGCCACTGCCACGACCACTACCACAGCCCCTGCCACGGCCACTGCCACGGCCACTGCCACGGCTGCTGCCCAGGCCACTGCCACTGCCACGGCCACTGCCACGGCCACTACCCAGGCCACTGCCACTTCCAAGGCCACTGCCACTACCCTGACCACGATCACGGCCACTTCTCGTGCCCTTGACCTCAAGAAGTGCCTTTACCAAGCGGCGCAGCACCAGCCTCAGCCCTTATTCTCCGTCACCAATTCCACCTCTGCTGCAACCCCATCATGTCTGTCTTCGACCCTCCCGGGCATGCACCCGACACTGGTCCCAGCAACCCTCTCGCTGGAGTTCCTCGCTTCACAGAAGATCTCACCTACAAGGCGTGGACTGCACTTTTCAAAGCTTGGGCCAAGGACCAGAAAGTTTGGCACCTCTACATTCCCAAGTCCAAGAAGCCCTATGCAGCAGAGGATGGGGCACGTGCTGTCCGCCTCCTCATGCGCATTGTTCCCCGCAAGCATATTCTTCCCCTTCAACGGTTTGCCGGCCCTGAGGAGGATGAAGAGAGTGTGGAAGGAAGCGACAGTGACATCGATGAGGAAGAAGATGACGACGATGACGACCCAGACGCACTCAAGATCGCAGCGGCACGTGAGGCATGGCTCTACCTCAAAAGCAGTTACACTGTCTCCTCGCAGGCCGATGGGTCGCGCAAGCAGCGAGAGCTGCTCGACATTCGCATGCGGCAAGGAGAGACAATGGAATCCTACTGGAACCGTGGGATGCTGCTGAACAAGGAGCTGCGCGAGTATCGCCTCCACATGCGTGACTGGGCCTTTGCAACACACATGATTGCAGTACTAGGGCCCAGGTTCGAGGTGCTCCTTGATTGGTTGCGCGACCATGAGCGCGAACTTCGTCTTTCTCATCAGGTCCTGAACTGGACCTATGCCCAACTTCTTGCCAAAGAGAAGGACGCCCGCTTCTACATAGGGGATGGAGAGACAGACACGTCAGCGGTCATCACCATGCCGATAACAAGTAGCGGACACCCTCAAGGTGGCGGAAGGAGCAGCGGACAAGGTAGTGGAGCACGTGTTGCTGGTGCTGGTGGAGGAGTTGGACAGACGACCTGCTTCAACTGCCAGCAACCAGGCCATCGCTACAAGCACTGTCCTCTGCCCCCTCAGCCAGGGCTCTCGGAGCGTATCCGTGTTGCACGCGAGCGCTGGGAGAGACACCAGCAGCAGCAACAGCAAAAGCAGTAGCAATAACGGCAGAACCAACACCAGTAGCAGCGGCAGCAGCAGCAGCAACAACCTCGTCCCCTGCAGCAAGGCGGCCGCATGTATGTTGCCGAGGCAGCTCCCATTGCCTTAGAAGCACCACAGCCGCAGGAATGGGACTGGTTGGGAGCAGTACCAGCCGCAGCAGCAGCAGTAGTGGTTGGAGTCCCAGAGGGTGAAGCCGCTGCGGGAGTGCGCCTGCCTGCTCGTGACGCCCATGATGCTGGACAAGCCCGCAACCAGCAAGCCATCATCGATAGGCTCGTTGCCGAGATGGCAGAGCTTCGTGTCCAAGTGGCCCACCAGGGAAGTGGGAGTTCTATTGATCATGAGTGCAGTGGGAATGTTTTGAGCATGCGGGATGCGGGGGCTACCTGTGAGCCTGCACATGATTTGGCTGATGAGGGCGCATAGGTGGAGCACTGGCGAAGGGAAAGCATGCGGAGGGTGAAAAAGGACTGGGGTGCTGAACGTCCACTGGTCACTTAGGAAGAGATTGCACACTGCAAGGTGACTGCTACTGATAGGGAGACTGATGGGACATGGGCAGTAGACTCGGGAGCTACACATCACATGACGCCACGGAGGGATTGGTTCTACATGTTGGGTCCAGTGGGCACTGTCCGCTCCGTACGAACTGGGTCTGGGGAAGCACTTGAGGTTCAAGGAGTGGGCACAGTGAAACTTCAAGGGCCCATGGGAGAGGTGTTTTTGATGGACGTTTTGTATGTACCTGATCTCCAACTCAGTCTACTCTCCACGTCCACTCTCGACTGATCAGGCATGCATACCACTCACGGTGACGGCTTGTATACCATCATGTTGTACGACGCTCATCGTGTTGTATTGCATGGCAACATTGTGAATGGCTTGTACAGAGTGCAGGCCACTGCAATTTGTGACTCTGTTGATGCACGCATCCTTGTCGCTCACTCCTTGTCTCCTGCCCAGACTCATCTGTTGCACCGTCGCCTTTGCCATGTCAACACTTCTGCTCTGCGCACCATGCTACGCACCCTCCCTGCCGATGGTCTGGACAAAACAACCTTTACTGCGCCTTGTGGTACTGACTGCTTGGATTGTGCCCAAGGGAAGATGCACCGCCTCCCTTTCCCCGAGTCTCTTAGTCAGTGAAGCCGTCCACTGCAACTTGTCCACTCGGATGTCCTTGGTCCTCTCCCGGTGGAGTCACTGTGTGAGAGAGCACGGTACATCCTCACTCTCATCGATGATTACTCACGGTTCACATGGGTGTACCTTCTCCAGGAAAAAAGTGATGTTGAGGATGCAATTCGTGACTGGCTGCCATGTGCTCAACGCCAGTGCAATCAGACCCTCGCCACCTTCAGGTCAGATCGCGGAGGTGAGTACCTTGGTCCAACAGAGAGGTACCTAAAGTCGATGGTCGTTGACACTCAGTTCACCGCACCAGACACCCCAACAGAATGGGGTTGCCGAACGCTGGAACCGTATAATTCGTGATGGCGTTCGGACAATGCTAGGTGAGGCTGGTATGAGTCCGTCATTTTATGGTGAGGCTGTCAAGCACCTTACCTAGATTTGGAACAGAATCCCACATGGTCCCCTGCCCTCTACAACAACTCCGTGGGAGAGGTGGCATGGAACTCCAGCAGACCTTCGGCTTGCATGGGTGTGGGGAACAATGGCCTACGTGTGGTACAAGAAAGACGAACGCACCGGGAAGCTATCCCCTCGCGGTCGCATGTGTGTCTTCCTACGGATGGCGCCCCAGTCCAAGGCGTACCGGTTTTGGGACCCTGAGGCCAGGAAGGTAGTAGAAAGCCGTGAGGCACTTTTCTATGAGCAACTCACGTATGCCCGGTTCAAAACAGGAAAACTTCAGCCGGCATCGACTGAAGTTACTGGGCCATTCATTGCAGATCCGGCCTTCATTGATGTCCCTTGGCAGGTGTCCGACAATAGCGGCTCGCACCGTCACAACACAGGGGAGAGTGTCTCAGAGGAATCTGAAAACACCTTGAACCCAGACAGCCATGAGAGCATGGGAGAGTCATGGGTAAGGTTGGGAGAAGCCTACAAAGAGTGGGCCAAGGCACCTTCAAGTGAAGGACCTGAGTCCCCACCTGGGATCATCCCCTTCAGCCAAGAGGAGCTCCACTTCCCAAGCCCCCTTGAGCGTACGCTAGAGGAGCCTGGTCCACAAGAACTGCCAGACCTACCACTGTCACCTACGGACTCTCCCCAAGATGAGCAAGTCCGAGTCCCCGCGATCGAGCCATTCTCACACGCTCCTGGTGGCCGCCTCAGAGAGCGACCCCCTCCCGCTCGTCGAGGCCTCGCACTCACGATGCACCCAAATCATCCCGACGGTGCACGTGTGCTCCTCCTTGAGGTAACTCGTGCGGCAGAAGCCATGAGCCAAGTCAAAACCATGACAGGATCCCCCTCGGACAACGCAGCCATAGCACTGGTCACTCAAAGGGGGACAATACCTCCACTGGACCCTCTTACAGTGCAAGAAGCCCGTCGACGCCCCGATGCTGCAGAGTGGCAGAAAGCATGTCAAGCTGAACTTGATGCACTTGCAACACATGGGGTCTTTGAGCTCGTTGAGTTACCACCTGGGCGAAGAGCTGTGGGGGCAAAGTGGGTGCTCAAAGTCAAAAGGAAAAAGGATGGGATGATAGAGCGGTACAAGGCCCGCCTCACAGCGAAGGGCTTCTCCCAAGTCCCCGGACAAGACTTTCATGACACCTTCGCACCAGTCGGGAAGCATCCTACAAGCAGAGTGCTACTTGGAGTCGTGGCCCACAGGGATTGGGAATTACACCAAATGGACGTGAATAAAGTGTTTCTTTATGGGACACTCGAGGAAGAGATTTACATGGTACAGTCCCCAGAGTTTGAGGATGGTACAAACCGAGTGTGTCGCCTACGCAAGGCCTTGTACGGTCTCAAGCAAGCACCTCGGTGCTGGAACAAGGAAATTTCTGGCACTCTGTCCAACGGTGGTTTTCGCGAAAGCATTGCCGACCCATCATTGTTTGTTGGCAGAACCCCCAAGTGCCCCGTGTATGTCCTCGTATATGTTGATGACCTCTTGATTGCCTCACCCAGTCTGCAGGCCGTGACTACAGCGAAGGATCTCTTGAGGGAACAATACCTGATGAAGGACTTGGGAGAGGCGGACATGTTCCTTGGGATACAGATTGAGCGGTCTCGGACCACTGGTACACTGCACGTACACCAGGAGCGGTATGTGCGCACGCTTGCTGAGAGGTTTGCCGATGATCTCAAGCGTGTTCGCCATGCCTCCACGCCAATGACCCCCGATGGACAAGTCCTCGTGAAGCGCATTGCTTCAGAGCACTTGGGCACTGAAGCACCCCCCACGCCCTATCAGGCTATTTTGGGGTGGCTCATGTACCTCTCCACCACCACTCGTCCTGACGTTGCCTGTCCAGTGAATATCCTTGCACAACATGCACAAACACCACGATCAGGACACCATGATGCCGCAGTTCATGTCCTGCAGTATGTAGTCAACACGCCTGATCTAGGATTGGAGTTTCGGACTCGACCAGGGCCCGTTGTTGTTGAGGGCTTTGATGGTGTCCCGCGAACCACTATGCATATCGAAGGGTACAGTGACAGTGATTGGGCAAGTGACTCAGATGCTCGGAGTCGAGGTGGGTACATTTTTCTTCTTGGTGGCACANTGCCTCATGTACCTCTCCACCACCACTCGTCCTGACGTTGCCTGTCCAGTGAACATCCTTGCACAACATGCACAAACACCACGAGCAGGACACCATGATGCCGCAGTTCATGTCCTGCGGTATGTAGTCAACACGCCTGATCTAGGATTGGAGTTTCGGACTCGACCAGGGCCCGTTGTTGTTGAGGGCTTTGATGGTGTCCCGCGAACCACTATGCATATCGAAGGGTACAGTGACAGTGATTGGGCAAATGACTCAGATGCTCGGAGTCGAGGTGGGTACATTTTTTTTCTTGGTGGCACAGCGGTCTCTTGGCGCAGTGGCAAGCAAGGATGCGTGGCACGCAGCACTGCAGAAGCTGAATACATGGCTCTCGGGTCGGCTGCATGTGAGGCTGTGTGGCTGCACCGCCTGCTGTGTGAGCTGCATGTTCCCCTCTCGCACATTCCCATCAAGTGTGACAGCACAAGCGCACAGGCCATCACCCGCAATGACGGTGTGTTGCACAGTCATACCAAGCACATCAACGTTGAACATCATTTTGTTCGTGACTTGCTTGCTCGTGGAATCATCAGTGTGGTGGATGTGCGTACGCGTAAACAGCTAGCTGATTTTCTGACCAAAACCCTGTCTTGCACCTTCTTCCAAGAAAATGTGCATGGCATTGGCATGGCACGGTGCACGACCTCTGCACAACCCTGACTGATCCTACGGCGCATTTCCACACATGCATGCATTCAGTCCATGGGAGAGTGTTGAGATATGTCCCTCTGCTCATGTGTGTCCATGCGCGGCATGACGGGGCCAGGGACGCCGCTGAGCGATGTCGCAGTCACCTCCTGCAACTGGTTGTGTGGCGAGGCTGATGGACGCAGGGTCCAAGTTCGGGTTCGGTTGCGGCCGAGCTCTTGCCGCCACAAGGAAATGCCCCAGCGGTGAATGCAGCCCATGGTTGACCTTGAAGACCTGGGTTCAAGCCCTCTGGAGGCCTCAGTGTGCAGGATGGTTTTTTCTGTGAGAGAGGATGGTACCCTGTGCCCCATGGTCATACTTGACCTAGTGGTCAGACTTGACCAGATTGTAAGGCTTGACCTGGTGGTCAGACTTGACCAGGTTGTAAGACTTGACCAGGCTTGACTAGGTGGTCAAGTTTGACCAGCCTTGACTGAGTGAGAGAACTTGACTAGGGGATCTAGCCTAGCTAGTTTAGAGTAGATAAGCCCTCTCTGTGGATTCATTGTATACACAACTTTTTGACCTTAATGACCATTGACCCTTGGGCTCTTGCCACTTGAATTCTCTCTTGCTGTGCCTCCCACTCCCATTTCTTCAGGATGTGCTGACATCAACAATGCATTCATGTGGGGAGTGAGGAACAGGTCGTACCCTGCTGTTTGCTGGATGGCTAGTCCTGGAGTTGACGTGAACATGGAGGAGGATATGGAGAATAAGGATAGGAGTTCCCTTTCATCCTTTTTTCCGCCGAGGAGGAGCACTACTCTTGATGTGGCAGCACTTGCAGGCGCTGGTGACATGGTCTCTTTTCTCGTAGCAGAAGGAGCAGACATCCAAGGAGCGTTTTCGCGGCAGCAAAAGCTGGTAGTCTTGAAGCTGTGAAGCTGTTGTACGCTGAAGGAGCAGATCTGGAAAAGCCTGTTGCTTGGTGGTCAGATGCGGCACTGCATGCAGCTGCTGAATGTGGCCACAGGCACGTTGTGGAGTACCTTCTGTCGGTTGGTGCCGATGTGAATGTGCGTTGCAATATGGACCGGCAGACTCCCCTCATGGTAGCAGCTGCCGACGGAGAAGTAGATGTTGCAAGGCTTCTCATTGATTGGGGGGCTGACGTGAATGCCCAAACCGCTTATCAGCAAACTGCTCTCGTTCTCACAGCAACGTGTGGGCAGTACGAAGCTGTGCTGCTGCTGCTGGAAAACGGGGCAGACATTGACGCTAACTGCAAAGATGGTAAGACTGCCCTGATGTGTGCTCGAGAAAACGAGAAGGAAGTAGTGGACCTGCTACTTTCAAGAGGGGCTAGGAGGGCATAAGAATGATGATGGGAGGACGCGTGGAAATAACCAGAGCCAGCATGATGGGGAAGTACTCTTTTTTTTCTTCTTTTTTCCAACGTTAGTCGAGGAACAGTGGTCTGTCTTGAGAAATTCTGGTGTGACGCACTTGCAAGCCTAGTTGCGGAAACTCTCGACTTTCAGGGAAGACTTCTCAAGTGACCGTCCACAATGTACCAGCATGATGATTAGAAGAGAATTTCGGTCTCGTTTGTCAAAAGAAACGGATGGACTTTGCGGGATTCTAGTCTTATCCAAAACTTCTCTGAGCATCAGATTACCATCTCATCCTCATCCTTTCTGTCCGTGTATAGAGTCTTTCCACCCATGCTGGAACGAGAAGATGGACTGAACTTTCAATACTGCTGAGAGTGCTCTGAAAATGCAAAAAAGAAATTATTTATGACACCTTGGATCTTCCTTCGTATCATCTCATATTCAAATCCATTTAGAAAGAAATTCCTTTGCGGAAGGTATCTCTGAATGAATGAATGCCTGCACAGCCATCTGGACGCCTACCGGCAGAAGAATGATTTCAACAACAATTCAAGATATAACTTCTACAACCTGCGGGTGCTTTGAAGCATGAGAATCAGGGAGAAGAGAGGTGATATCAAAGGAGGTGTTTTTAAAATCAGGAGGGTGGGGGGGGGGGGGGGGGGGGGGGAGGGGGAAGCAGGAAGCATTCGAGAAATCAGGGTTTGAATAACCCTGATAACCCTGCTTTATCTATGGCCTAAAACAGTGACAGAGGTCACAACATCAAGGGGTTTCTCTAACAACGGTCTCTATCAGCGGGATCTGTGACTGTTTTTATGTTGCCTTCTTATTTTTTTCCTTCTACGTGAAAGCTTCTACCAGCAAGAAGCAATACGACAGCCTTTTGAGGTTAATTCATGTGAAAATACATGACAAGATCTAATTTTATAGAGAGTATTTTTGTTGTTCTTTTTCCTTCATATGCAAAGAAGGCGCAAAAGGGCCTGCGGAAAAAGCTCCAACGGCTTCCCACGAGGTGAACATTTCAATCAAGATGGTTTCTGGCACTAGATTTCTTCCGGGTGAAAGTTTGTACAACAGGTCGCTGGGATCAGATCCCCTTCACGTGATGAGGAATCATTCACCTTCATGCGAGATTCCTCTTTTTGTTGTGTCATTGCAGCTGCTGAAGGCAACCGTGTGCGGCCAAATTGTGTTGGATTGACACTCCAAGCCCCGGTGAAGCTTTCACAAAACGATGGCCAATGTTCATCTCACACATGTTTTCACATGCACTCGTGCGATCCATTTGAAAACTATGTGGAAACCAATGCTTCTTGTTGGTCTGATCCTGATTATAATGAGGTCATCTCCCGAAGCATGTGGCTTCCATCATCATTAGAGATGTGAAAAAAAGTTTCGAACTGCAGCCTCAGGTGCCGACGACTCCATGGCGGTGGCGCATGGACCTGATCATCTTTGACAGCCAAGACGAGGCACGGATATGGCAGGTTGAGAACCTTCAATCTGAGGAACCAATGCGATTGCAGATCAAACATCAGATCTTCACTGTTCAAAACAGCAGATTCATGCTCCAACAATGAAGAGGTCTACACATTGCAACTTTGCGTACAATGGTGTAGAAAGAATCCCGGGAAAAAGAAAGGCCAGATACTGCGCCTGTTGCGTGCTGCAACTTACCAGCTAAAAATTGTCATTTACACATCACGGAGGTGACTGCCAGTACATTCGCCTCATACCAAGATTCAGGAGTTGTTGCTTTAGATGAAACTCAGGGTCCTCCCAGTCCCATGGTAGAGGGGCATGGGAGCTTTCCTTTCAACAAAGGCGGAGTTAAGTCTACCAAAACATCTTTCACGTGCCGAAAGTTTTACCTGCAACCTCAAGACGGACTGGTTATCCAGAGAAATATGGCAAGTCAATGGTAGAGGGTCACGTTTTCCGAGTCGGCTATGGCGTCGCGCAAAAGCGCCCAAAACAAACAATAAAAAAATCAACCAAAAAAAATAACCTAGAGAGGGCCTGCACTGAGTGAAAATTGAGAAAATTGCAGAATGTGTTTTTAAAAGCAAGGAAGTCCTCAGAAACATGAATGTTCACGAACGATTATGAAATCAAAGTAGCTCTGAACAGTGACAGGATGTGGTGACCTTTTACTTTCTTTCATCATGGTAGCTTCCCTTTGAGGCCTTCTTGCTTGAATCGATGGGAAAATAATGAACTATCTTGCAGATAAGATGATCCCACTCTTCCAGTGACCTCTGAGGTGATGCACATGCCAGCACATGGAACCATTGACAAGCTGTACAGTAGCGTCGCCTTAATGGTTATCCAAGCAACTAACTGGGCTTCCATGTCTCTCATGGCATCACTAGAGGCAGAACCCTCTTCCCCATTGGGCAAGAGAGAGGCATGATGCTCAGGGGCATAAATATAACAAAGAGTAGCAAAAAGTTGAGTGACTATGAAACAGTCCTAGTGACCATGATTGTTTCATCTGTTCCCTTGACTTGTGACAGAACTTGGTGTGGTGTTGGGGAGTGGGGTGGGGAAAAGGGTGCCGGGTCCTGGACTGACAAGCTGAAGCGACTGCAAGCTCAAGCAGCATGCTGGAAATTTCACTGACGGGGCCCGGAATCACAAGACAGAGCACAAAAATTCATCAGAAGTTTTGTCAGCATAAAATTCCCTGTTAGTAACAGCAGTGATGTGTGAAGACAGGGAAGCTGACATTGCAGCTGGTTTCTGGCACAGTGATGGACATGATCTGAGTGGTCATCCTCAGACCGGTGCAGTGAATCCCAAACCACCGCCCAGCTGTTCTTTGGCATCGACCTCTATGATGTTGCCTTCCATATTAGGTGATTGAGTGTAGCCAGTCAAGAGTAGCATTGCTTAATTTTCACGGTTCCCACCCTTCTGAAGACTACACCATTCATCATACAGATAAACGGTGCATGGTTAGTGCCGCAAGGAACATTGTGGAACATGGTGGACATGTGACTGCAAATCCGACCAGTTTGTGTCGCAACCAATGCAAAAAAAGAAACGCATGATTGGTTGTCACCAACAACACGTCCTCCCCGTCGTTCATGATGTACAAAGCACTCCACAACCAAACTCACTCTTGCAAATAGAAGATTCCTGAAACCTGTGGAATGACTGAAGTCAAAAAATGAAAACGTTTTCAGTCAAACTGAGCGGTGTTGTAACATTTTGTTCAGTCAACAATTCCGTCGTTTAATTGCAACTACTAGACATGTTTATGGAAAAACTGGGGGTTTGGTAGAAAATTATTGTCTTAGAGGCACCAAACTGTGGACCACCAATGGCCCATGCGCGAGGGTTTGGCGCACTCCTATCATGACTGATCTGCCAGCGAGGCACTGCATTTGTCTCGCTGGCAGGAGCGTCGTCACCCGAGCATGCTGAAACTCGAATAGGAACCTGGATCTACGAGCCAAACCCACAAAAGAACTAGAGGGGTTTTTCAATCTATACAGAGTATTGCGCTAAATAACCAGACGTCTTTTCCAAGCCAGCTCAAAACTACTTTGGGGCAGGGATGGTAAACCGCGGTATTGAGTACCGCGGTACAGAAGTACCGCGGTACACGAGTACCGCGGTACTCAATACCGCGGTATACTACTTTTCCGGCAGGTCACTACCGATACCGGTACCGGTACCGCGTTACCAACGGTATTAGTAAAATACCGCGGTATTCCAGTTGTACTGCGGTACATGTTGTACCGTCGACTGTAAAACCTATTTTTTTAGTGTGGAAATAGACGACCGCAGAAAGCGTAGTCTGAATTAACTCTAAAATCCATTTCAAAAGTGCAGAACAGGCTAAAAACAGTAATCGTCAATACATTCTTTCGTGTTTTTCTCATAGTTGGAAAGTACCGTGGTACTGTAACGCGGTACGGTACCGCGGTACAGAAGAGGGGTACCCCTCAAGGTCAGTACCGATACCGTACCGGTACCGCCAAAAAAGTAACGGTACCGCGGTACCGCAATACCGCGGTACAAAACCGCGGTATACCGCGGTATCGGTAGTACCGCTGCCATCCCTGCTTNCAGAAAGCGTAGTCTGAATTAACTCTGAAATCCATTTCAAAAGTGCAGAACAGGCTAAAAACAGTAATCGTCAATACATTCTTTCGTGTTTTTCTCATAGTTGGAAAGTACCGCGGTACTGTAACGCGGTACGGTACCGCGGTACAGAAGAGGGGTACCCCTCAAGGTCAGTACCGATACCGTACCGGTACCGCCAAAAAAGTAACGGTACCGCGGTACCGCAATACCGCGGTACAAAACCGCGGTATACCGCGGTATCGGTAGTACCGCTGCCATCCCTGCTTTGGGGAGCTCCAGTAAATGTATTCTGAAGATTCATAAGACTGCAGAGGCGAATGAGTGTTTCGGGATGATTTCCAACAAAATGAAAACTCTTCAATCGGGTTTCTTCATGCGCAGCGAGAGATACAAGTCTCTTCCCTCAAAGTTCGGGATTTCAAACTACAGATGGGCGACTCCAGGATTCCGTTTGCCACTCGTCTAACCACGTTTCTGCATGAGTGCCTGCATGCGTGCGTTTCTGTGTGCGTGTGTGTCCCTCTGTGCATGCGTTTATGTGTGCGTGCGTGCGTTTCGGCGTCTGAACTATGCCCGCCCGCCCGCCCGCCCGGGCGGGCGGGCGGGCATAGTTCAGACCTGAGATACTGCAGTAGGCAATGTTGACGGAAGAACACACTCATTGCAAGGATGACCTGTTCAGGCAGATTCTTTCTACTGCTTGAAGCAGTTCATCACTGACTAGATTCTGAAACACATGCATCCGTTTTTGGCTTTTGCACTATGCTATGACAAAAAATTCCATGAACACTGTACATTATGCCACTACTATTGACACCAATGGCGCTAACAATCGTTCGTATTCTATGATATCCAGCTTTGATTGTTGTTCTATGTTCTCCCCCATTACGCCTGCCTAGCCCCTCTGGAAAGAAGCAGGTCTTCGACAACTTTCTTCTTCTTTTCTCGCGCACGAGGCAAGGCAGTCTGACCATCCTGTCTGTCTTTTGCCTCAATGTACGCACGGTTCTCCAGCAGAACCAGCGCAGCTTGTTCATGCCCATATATTGCCGCAAGCATGAGAGCAGTTTGTTGCTTAGAGTCTTCGGCATTGACATCCGCCCCCCATTGAATGAGAAGCCTTGCAACGTCTTGCTTTCCTTTTGCAGCAGCTACCATGAGGGGAGTCTGCCGGTCCAGCTTGTTGCGTCCATTGACATTGGCACCAACCGACAGAAGGTACTCCACAACGTGCTTGTAGCCACGTCGAGCAGCTGCAACCAGTGCCACATCCTGAAATCCCCAATCAGTAGCCTCTTCCAGATCTGCTCCTTCAGCGTACAACAGCTTCAACGCTTCAAGATGACCAGCATCTGCCAACGCAACAAGAGGTAGGTGGATGTCTGCCCCTTCTGTTACTAGGAGAGAGATAATGTCTCTTGCGCCTGCCTGTGCTGCCACAGCAAGAGGATTGTGCCTCACTGGCGAAAAAGACCAACCAGACACTCCCGCCTTGTTCACGTCTGCTCCAAGACGAACCATCCAGCAAACAGCCGGGTACGACCTGTTCCTCACTCCCCAAAGAAGCGCACCATTGACATCTGCTCTTCCCGTCTCCACCAGCATCTTTGCGATGGCCCAATCATCAAGTTGCAGCGCCAATGTGAGTGCATCTGTGCTGCCATCTTCAGCCTTGATGCTGACGTCAGCTGCATGACCAAGAAGAGTCTCCACGACGTCAATGTGCTTACGGGAAACGGCAAACATGAGAGAGGTCTCACCTCCTCCACCAAGCACCTCCACTGGGTTTTTCTCCTTTGCACACTTTCCTGCACTTGCCCTCCTTGCATTGACATCCACCTTCCCAACTCCCAGAAGCACACGCACCACATGCCTGTGTCCCTTCCTTGCAGCCTTCATGAGAGGAGTCAGACCATCTGCCACACACGCAACGTTCCCATCCGCATGGGCCTCAAGCAGCAACCTCACAACATCCTCATGCCCTCCTTCGGCAGCCAATGTGAGAGCTGTCTCTCCGTCCAAGGGGTTCCGGTAAGTCATTTCTGCTTTCGCCGCTATCAGCAGCTTCACAACGCCACTGTGGCCTCCTTCGGCAGCAAGCATGAGGGGTGTCTTGCCATGGCTGTCCCTCAGGCCAACGATGGCCTTTGAGGCACCAAGAAGGGCGGCAACGACAGCGTCGTGGCCCTCTGCCGCAGCCATGGCAAGCGCTGTCCTTCCGCTTGCACTTTCGCGCGCTCTCACGTTGACCTTGGCGGATTGCAGTAGGAGTTGTATGACGTCAGCATGGCCAGCCTTAGCCGCGGCCATGAGAGCGGTGCAGTCGTGACCAGAGGTGCCATCCCTGGCGTGGAAGCACACGCACTTGCACAACCCTCCCGAGCGTTTGCAATCGGCTGCAGCTTTCACGAGAGTCTTGACCGATTTCAGGTCGTCGTCTCTAGCTGCCTGGATCAGGCTCGTACCTGCAGCAGCTCGGAAAGAGAAGGAAAGAGGACATTCAGGAGGCTAATGAAGACCGCCGACGAATCTACGCCAGCGTGACGCGCAGCTCTTGGGGAAGACTGGAGATACCACGAGAGACTCGTGGCAGCCATGAACGCACACTTTGCAACACTCTGGCGTTCGTGGCCCAAGAGGACAAGGATGAAGAAAACCATTCGCAAGAACAATCATGAGTTGTTTCAAACGGACGGTGACAGCGACAAGGGCGACGAGGAGGATTAAGGAACAAGACAAAACATGTCCACAGCACATCAGCAGGCTCTCAATCGTCGTCAATGACAGGAAGCATCTTCATAAACATCCCCTTTTCCAAAACTAATGTTTAACAGCTGCCGCAATTAAATTCGTGAGTTAATAGAAAAAGTACGTGCCTTGCCCTTGCCCACCCCGGCAACAGCCGATGTTCTAGCCAGCTCGGTGACAGACTTACCCTGTGAAAGTGTGCCAACGGAGAGGGCCTTTCCGTTGGCCATTTTGTGTTGGCCATGCGAGTCTGCACTCGCAGCAGCAGAAGTCATAGGGGAGAAATGGGAGTGCTGCACTGCACCTGCACTTGTCTCTGCGCTCAACAAAAACGCTGTTGCAAAACGACAGCGTCGCTGCGACAAGCGGGCCACCTGGTGGCCTTTTTACACGGTTGAAGCGGAGGAGACAAGGCCCGACTGGAGAAAGCGCGCCAGCGCACCAATGTCGGCGGCGCACTCACAAGTCTTTACTCGTTAGTCGTGTCGTGTCACTACCACCTCACGTCAAGCCAAGCATGCGTGCCGTCTCGCTGAGCAAGCGAGAGTGGTGCAACCTCGACCGTTCGAACCAATTGGCAGCAGCTGGAGAACTGGAAAGCACGCCAGACCGCATGAGCTGGTCCGCAGTGCGGACCGGCTCATGCAGATGCATCGTGCGGACTCCGCATGATGCATCTGCTCAATGGGACCCTGCCTGGTAAGGGTGCACGTGCATTGGCGTAGCGCGGTTGTGATGTCCATGTCGTGCAGCCGTCGCATGTGCTTCCTCATCCACTCTTCTGCTGCCTTCCCCCGCATGCGGCATTGGTGTCCGACCCTGCTGTCCGGCACCCCGGCAGTCCCTCGATCATCTATGCACGTGCCAGCCTCTGCCGCATGCGGCCGGATGCTGGGATGAAGGGCCGTGCCGTGCAGCACGCTGCGTGTGGTGTAACAGACAAGCAAACCAAGGAACCTGGAACCTCCTGCCATGCTGCGTGCGACCGCACACCAGCCTCCCAGTCGTCCCAGCCCTCCCAGTCCCTGCGCATGCCATCTCCACCCGACGCAGAAGCGCGGGCAGAGTGGAGGGGGTGAAGCGTCCCCATTGGAGAAAGGATGGTCGCGAAACGCAATCAGCATTCAAGCTGACGCCGGATGCATGTGTGCGGTTGAGCGAGGTACGGTCAACGGTGGGAGGCGGGGGACAGGGGCCACATGACTCATGCATTGTCGACAGTCTGTCGCAGTCGGGAGAGCCAGACTCGGCGGACAGGAGCCACCGGGGAAATAGGGCGATTCCGCGCTCACTACAGCCGACTCGGGGGAAAAACACACCATGCTCATTTGGGCTTAATAGCTAATACATCCACTCAATCATGAACAGAAGCCTGATACATCCAGAAGCTGAATATTAAAACGGTGAAAATGCTGATGACCCCCTGTTTTGTAGCCCGTGACCTTCACACAACCCTTCGTCGGAACAATGAACTATTTGCCCCTCCGTTAAAACAATAAGCCTCACATATCCTTCCGTCAGAATATTGGGCCCCATTTGCCCCTGTCTGGCAACAATAAGCCCTATCTGCCCCCGTTTTCACCATGCTCAGATAGTGACGTATGTCGCTGCTTAAGCATGGCAGAAATCGGGCATCAAGTGCTCGTATACAGTCCTCCATCACGGCCATAGCGATGGAGGGCCGCAACAGCATCAAGTGGGAGGGGGAGGGATTGCCGGCCGACGTCCGTCGGTCGGCACTTCGTCAAGCGCCACCACCCCCCCCCCCCCCCCCCC
>SZWC01000836.1:337770-349166 GCA_023375785.1 Penium margaritaceum
TGCCCCTTGTTCAGTGTTGTAGGACGGATCAGGAATGCTCTGCCCCTTGTGGAGGTATGACCCCTAGATCCGTTGTAGTGTGACTCAACTATGCTCTGTCTCTTGTGAGATATGACCTGTGAGTACACCATGTGGGTGAGTGGTTACCTTGGCCATTTTGTTGATTTGGCCAAGTGAGAGGTCATGAGGTCGATCCTGGCCCCATGCATATCTTGTTTGCTGTGGAAGCTTCCAAGAAAGAAAGTCCGTAGCTTCTTGGACGCTACATGGTTGGTCTGTCACCTTGACACTAGGATGCTTATGTGTCAAGCCCACAGTGCACGTCTATTGGTGACGTGGCTGGTTCAGGCCACTTCCCAGGAATGTGCTTTTGAGTTCTAGGACTGGACAGACAGCTATAAAAGGACTTGTCTTGCATGCTGATCAATCAACCCTTGCTTGATGCTCTCTTGCGTATTGACGACTTGAGCTCTTCTTGAGATGTAATGCTAAGGCATTAGTACTCTTGAAGGTGAAGTGTATGCCTGATTAAGTTTGGGGTGCATGACACATACCTGCAAAGGAAGAAGGTGTAAGAACCTTTGTGAGCTTTTCGGTTTCGCGGCTTCTCTGCCGGAGGTGGTTAGCTCAGTAGCTAACACTGAGCACTCCTACTACTTGGATGGTGTTGAGGCGCATGCCAATTACTGCGTATATGAGGCTCTCAACTTTCGCTTGGTATGGCACCACTTCCATGTGGCTGCTCTCTTGCACGCCGTGGAGAGTCCGCGTCATGCTCAGCTTTGCTCCCACTTCCAGTGGTATTGCGGCTTTGTGTGCTCCTGCCAGGTTGAAGCGTTTGACGATGACGCTCACGTTCATGCTCTGCGACAACTTCAAAGTCTGCTACTGCCAGTTGCGCTTGACCTGAAGGCCAAGGTAGTAACCGAGCTCTCCCATGTCGTTCATGTCAAACCTGGCAGCAAAGGACTGCTTGACATCGTCCAGAAGAGAGTTAGAGTCAGTTGCAATGAGTAGATCATCAACATAGAGCAAGATGATAACCTTGCTCGCCTCTTGTACGTGCCCATAGACCGCATGGACAGCTGCGCTGCGCACAAAACTAATGCCACCCAGATGCTCATCCATCTTATGGTACCATGCTCGTGGTGTTTCTTTCAGGCCGTAGAGAGCCTTCACAAGCTTGCACACCAAATCCTCCTTCCCTTCCACTACATACCCCTCTGGCTGCTCCATGTAAACATCTTTCTTGGGGTCACAATTCAAAAATGTACACGTCATATCCGTTTGGTGCACCTCCCAGCCCATAGCAATATTAAGAGCAAGGATCACTCGGATGGATAGGAACTTTGTGACATGTACAAAAGTCTCATTGTAATCCACACCCTCAGTCTGTGCATATCCCTTTGTGACCAGCCATGCTTTGTACCTGAGCACTTTACCATCTGCACCACACTTACGTCTGAAAATCTATCAGCACCTGATCACCCGGCTGCCACGTGGAGCTTCCTTGAGGGTCCAGGTGCCTTCCTTCATGAGCGTACCATACTCTTCATCTGCTGTGGCATGCCAATCTGCCGCCTCGGCCCTGTGCATGGCTTCGGTGAAGGTTGCTAGGTTATTGGTGATGGTGAGGAAATGAGCTCGAGGTCAGAGGACTCCGTTGGTGGTGGAGCGGTGCACAGGTTCAGCCACTCCTCTTGCTACGCTTGCTTCTTTACGAGCTTCTCAGACTGCTGTAGTTGCTCCCCACTATTCTTCACACCTTTTTTGAGGTGCACATATCTTTGTGGCAGCTGCTGTGTGGTTTGTTGCTGCTCCTCCTCACCACATCCGGCTGTTGGCTCCTTCTCCTTCTCAACTCCCTCCACCTCCTTGTTGACGCCGATGTCACCGCCATCTTCCGTACCACCCTCATCTGCTACCGGCTCTTCTCCCACCTCTAGTACAAGTGAGGGAGCAAGTGGAAGTGCAGATATAGGGCTCCAAGTCGAGGCCTTAACTTCCACTTGAAAGACCATGTCACGGTTACGGATGATCTTGAGACCCGCGATGTTGTAGAGGCGGTATCCTATGGTGTCGTAGCCTAGGAAGGCAGTCTTAACCGACTTAACGTCCAACTTGTTACGGCTGCCGGCAGGCACGTGCACAAATGCACCACATCCAAAGAATTTCAGGTGCGTCACTGTTGGCTTGCATCCCGTCCACGCCTCCTCCGGTGTCATCAGCGGCACGAAGAGCGTAGAACTCCGGTTTTTCAGGTATACAGTAGTGTTGACCACTTCTTCCCAACATGTTAGCAGGAGCTCCGTATCTTTGAGCACGCTGAAAACATGCTCCATGAGCCACGCTGTTCAGCTGCGGTGTTGTAGGTGGAGTGACCTTGTGTCGGATCCCGTGATGTTTGAGGAAGGTGCGGAAGTTGTTGGAGAGGTACTCTCCTCTACCATCGGTGCAAAACACCTTCAATCGCCTGCTACTATCAGTCTGCACAGCACCTATCCATACCTTGAAAGTATCAAAGCACTCATTCTCTCCTGCCAGGAAGGATACCTACGTCTTCCTCGACGTGTCATGAATGATCGCGACAAAGCACAAGTTGCAAAAAAAGGACTGAGATGGCATGGAACTACATAAATTAGAGTGAAGAAGTGAGAGAAGCTTAGTCACTCCCTTCTCTTCACTCGTGAAAGGAGAGTGTGCTTGCTTCCCTTCAATGCAAATCTCACAAATCAACGCACCAGGCTGCTTCAAACCCATGAGCTCTAGGCTGTGGACCATCTGTTGCATGGAGATGATGGCGCCAAAGCTGAGGTGACCAAGCCGGCAGTGCCACAAGCCAATGTCGTGCTTTCCTTCACTTACCGCCAATGCTGAGTCGGCTTCCTTCTCTGATGTAGCAGAGCGATGGTATAGACCGACCTCCTTGTCTGCTTTTACAAGCACACGGCCTGCACTGGCAGAGATGGTTCAGCCACCGTTCTCAATGCGAACCTGCATGCCTTCAGAGATGAGAGAAGAAACAGAGAGGAGGCTAGCTGCCAGCCCTGGAACATGGAGCACCTCCGTCACATGACGTTCCACGTGCTTGTCCTCAACGGAAGCACAGAATACAATCTCACACTCCCCAACCGCCATTTACACATGATTGTCCCCCACGTACACCCGACGAGGCTCAATGGTGGTATAGACGACGAACCATCCCCGGCGACACGTCATGTGCCGCGTGGCTCCCGAGTCGATGATCCAGAACAAGGTGGTATTTTCAGAGACGTGCTGGATCCGGATGGTGATCACAAATCTAGTCTCCCAATTTGCTCCGTTTTTGGAAGCGTCAGACCGCTTTCCCCCTCCCACTCTAGCCGCAAGGTCCGCCTTCTTCTTCCAACATTCGCGCGCCCAATGGCCGGGCTTCTTGCAGTAGTGGCAGTTCTCCTTCTTCTTCCCTCCTCTGCCTTTGTCCTTTGTTGGTGCAGTACTACCCCCATGACCAGAGTTCGTGATGAGAGTAACGTCTAGTCCGCTTCCGCCCTTCTCTCCCTTGCGCCGCTCCTCCTCAAACAGCAGGCTCTCCTCCACATCGTTGAGGGAGAGCTTGTTCCCATGCTGGTCCAGGGCAAGAAAGAGAAGATTGTAGCTGGTAGAAAGGCCAGAAAGAATGGTTAGCATGAGCACACACTCCTTGACATAGTCCTAAATTAGAGAGAGCTAGTCAGAGAGAGAATACACCATGTTGATATAGTCAATCATGGATCCAGACTCATTTATCTTTACAGTGTGAAAGCGACAACGCAACTGCATGTTCATGAGGATTGACTTAAGATACATAAGTAGACTCAAGCCTCTTCCAAACCTCTTTTGGCGTGAGGATGACACGGACGAGGAGTCATTGCCATTTGGCGAGGTAGAGATAGATGGTGGCAAGGGCGCGGTCACGCTTCTCGCGGTGGGTATGGGCCTCACCAGGTGAGAGAGAGGACTGAGCTGGTTCCTCCTCACTCACGTGGCTCCACATTCCCTTCTCCATCAGCACCATCTTATGTTGTTGCTCCAGTTGAAGAAGCTCTTGCCTTCGAACTTGGTGATATTGACGCCGGCCACCACAAAAGCGGATGTCGTCATAATAGTGCAACGTTCAGCCCACAAACGACTCTCTCACAATACAGGGTACAAGGGATTCCTGAAGAATGAGAAAAGGCCTTTTTCTAGCTCTGATACCACTGATGGAAACTGGGAAAGCCCTGAAGGAGGTGACCAGGCTCACCAAATGTTGCCTAGGCAGGACCAATTGTTTGTGAGAGGGAGTTACAGGTTACACAGGCAGAAATTATGGAAGCAAACATAGGTTTGCAGTGAATGCAAATGTCTGAGTTGATTTTTGAGTGAGAAATTAAATCATCACAGCTTTCTAAGAAGCCCTTATAAGCCTCATTTAGCCAAGGGAGCACCGAGGTACTCTCTGTCAAAGTCGACCCTCTAGCACAAACCTAGCCTAGCGGGATGAGCGGCAGTCACATTGTCATGCATGGGAATTATGTCTCCCACGACTTTTAAGGTCAGTATTCGTGTAATGGTCCTTCCTTGAAGTCTCCAGGAGGTCCTCCAACCGTCTTTCCTCCTTGAAGGCCGCTCTCAGCTGTCCTGGTCAATTATTCTGCCACCTTTTGAGCTGAAAGTGCTCAGGTTCTCACTTGAACCTGACCCATAATCTCCGAACTTTTGAAATCCATATCTCACTCAAACGGGCTCCGAATTAAGTTCCGTCAAGTGTGTTGTCTGTCATGCCAGATGAGTTTTATCAAGAAACCTCTTTTTTCACTTTCTGGCACCCTCATGTCCATCGTTTCTGTCCTTACATTGATGACCTACCGCGGAAAGACATTTTCAAAACTTTTACGCCATCCAACCGAGGACATTTTGGCCAACTTCCCTGACCTCCATTGTTCTGTTCCAAAAGTTTTGAAGAATTTCAACCACCTTGAAGAATGTTCGAGAGAAGTATCATGAATTCTATCAATGTCTCGATATCATTCAGTCGACGTCTGGACATCGCTAGACATTTAAAAAGAAGTACCTTGATATTCTCAAGGCTCCCCACATTCTTGGTAAAGCTTTTTTAATAAGCCACTAACGGTGCAGCCTCGCACATACCGCTCAGCTCGAGCGCCGAAGACCCGGAATATGTCTCATTCTCATTCCCGACATTGTATATATGTGCCCGACTCACTCGACACTTGTCATCAAAGTACACTTACTTGTTACTACAAATGATCCCTTTGTCCCAAATCTCCAAAGTGTCTTTTGTCCCACACCTCATCCCTGTGAACCACCTACAATCCGCTCAGTGTAGCTTGGTATCAGAACGCAGCGGCCCAAGAGGGGCAGCCGGCATATCAACTACCTGGTGACAAGCTCGCACCATTCTCAGCGCATCTCCACCATTCAAAAGATCGCATACTTCATGACGACAAAAGTGAATGGAGCGGGTGCACCAGGCAATGAGCAGCACTTTCCGGCAAGTACTCTGGTGATGGTAGATGAGCAACACGCAAAGAAGAACACTTTAGGCAGACCAGGCGGCTATGGCAACTTGCACGGCCAATGGCGCACCACCAAAAAACGCGACGACCAAGCCGATGACGTACCCCTTGGGCTTTGAAAAATCCTTTGTCCTTGCCACAGCCCATTGGGACAACACCTGGCACAATGGAAGGCATTGGCGGACAAGCGAGAATCAACGAAGACCTTTTTGAGAAACTGTCAGGACTCGAGAGCCTCAACATCCATATGTTTCAATAGCTCAACACGGTGATGGAGGAAATTTGAGTATCTTGTGCGCATAAAGCAGTGATCAAGAAGACAAATCTCGAGTGAATCCCAGATGCGATTGACACTTCTTTAGCTGTTTGATCGCGCAAACTCAAATGGAACGATGGTTAGGATACAACTGATGATTTTGGAGGTGTATTTTACAGCTTTTGGGATCAACAACAACAAAAGAAGATTGACCTTACGGCCTCCTTTTTGTGTGGCACGACTTTCAGTTGGTGTTCCGATGTGAAGGCCATCCAACAATAGCAGGAGACCGGCGGATCTGGATCAACAGCTCAGCCGACCGCTCTCATATTGTCGATCGTAGGCGTACTACCTCTTGAGCAGATAAATCCGACGTGTTACGACTCTCTCACGTAACCGGAGACGTGGAGCGACTTCGTGTGCACTACACTTGTTCACTTTGGGAAGCTGAGCAAGACGTCTGACGTGCACTAAAGACTCTAACGTCTTTGTCAGCAGTCCAATGTGGCTGTGTAAAATCAACGTTTCTGTGAAATCATTACCGTCCCCGACAAACAACAGCCTTAAACAAGATATTCGGAAAGCAATCACCATTTTTGGCATCCACGACAACCTTCCACGAATGATTGCGGCAGCTGACCGCATGGACAGTGCCGACTACAATGCTCGAGTGTAGGAATCCAACGGCTGGCGACACCAAGGCCACAATCCTTATCATGGCAGAGGAAAGTTGCAGTTGGCACAGAACATAGTTCCGATAGAGATGGACACCGTCAATCAGGGCAAAAAAGTCTCTACTGGACTTGCGGAAAGCCGGGCCATATCTTGCGTGACTGCCGAAAGCGGCAACAACAAGCCAAAAGGGGGGGGGGGGGGGGGAAGTCGCAGAAACACAGTGAGGATTTGGGAAACTGCAAAGGGCAGGAGTAGAAGGCGAGACTCTTGTCCAGTCTGAAAATTCCGCGCCAACCGATCGCCCATCTAAGTGGCTTACATCACCGCAGACGAGGGTTCCTAAGATCGCAAAGTTCGACAAGGGGTACAAGGACGACCAGCGGACGGTACTACTACGAGTACAACCGATGGGTTAGAAAGTCTCAGAATGGTGCAGAAACTACTGGATGGAGGATCTTCTTAAGTTTTGTAAACCAACAACATGGTTCGGAAGATGGATCAGTCTATGTCAGAATTAATGGCAAAAAACGACATATGCCTCTTGTCGAGCGACCCACGATGCATTGGCGGTTACAAGAAGCAGCAGAGGTGAAAGCAACAGAGGAAGCTGTGATAGGCACAAAGCGCCAGCTGATATCTCAGGACGTGGCCATGAAATATCTGAAGCTCGGAGCCTAAGCGTGGCTAGTCCACATGGAAGCAGGAAAAGTGGAAGAAATTGCAGCAGGCAAGGCAAAACCAAAGGCTTCAACACCTGAGAATTTTGTAGCAGTACCAAGGACGTTTTTGGAGCTAATTGAGGAGTTTGAAGGGATTTTTCATGATGAACTATCCAAATATCTACCACCGCAACAAAACATTGACCATAGGATAGGCCTGAAAGCAGACAACAGACCAACGGTGAAGGGAGCCTGTCCGATGAGCGATCACGAGCTGACAGAACTCAAGAAGCAGCTGGACGAGATGCTCATTCAGGGGTTCATCAGACCATCCATGTCACCCTATGCAACACCTGTACATTTTGTGAGAAAGAAAACCAAAGAGATGCAGATTTTCATGAACTAAACGTTAAAGGACATCACCATCAAGAACTGCTATCTCCTCTCGTGAGCAGATGTCCTTTTTAATCAACTCCATTGGACCCAAATTATAAGCAAAATTGACCAATGCAGCGGCTATCATCAGATATGCGTATCCGATGAAGACATCAAGAAGATAGTATTCTGCACCAGGTACGGGCATTTCAAGTTCACGGTCTTGCTGTTTGGACTCGCGAATACTCCCATAGTATTTATGGCAGCGATGAAGAACGTTTTTTGCCCGTATCTCCATGATTTTGTTGTTGTGTATCGCGACAATATCCTTGTGTATAGCCGCATCCCAGAGGAGTACAATGGACATATTTGAAAAAATCTTTAGATTTTACTAAGGGAGAACGTTTTTGGAAAACACTCAAAATATGACTTTGGTCGCTGTTCAGTCGAGTCTTTTGGCCACATCACGACGGACTCATCACCATGGACCCAAAAAAAGGTATAGGCGGTCGTTGATTGGCCGACACCCACAAGTTTTTGGGATGTCCAGATAGTTTTAGGCTTTTGCAACTACTACCGTTGATTTGTACAAGACTATGCACGAGTGTCAACACCTCTCTCTGATTTCACCCGGAAAATCATCGAGTGGAATTTGGGAAATGGTGAACAAGAAGTGTTCAACTCCTTGAGAAACTTTCTGACCTCAGGGCCACCCTTTGGAGTGGCGGATCCAGCTGTGGATTATATCATGGCCACCAACCTGTCCTATTGAGCCATCGGCTCTGTTCACGGCGGTGGAGAACAGCCGGTCACCTACATGTCACAAAAACTACGTGAGCTAGAACTCAACTGCGCGGTGCACAAGAAGGAGATGCTCACAGTTTTGCACGCATTCAAGCATAGACAACCAATCACCTGACCTTTGAAGCTGTGTACAAGAAAGTGCATTGGGAAGAACAGAAAAGTGAATATCGTTCGTTCACCAAAGCTTGTGCATTCCTAAAACGTACCTCTAGTCTTTTCATGTTTGGCAAGGAATATGTATGTGGGCTCCAGTCACATGCATTAATGTTCATGATTATTGAGAAATCCATGGATACAAAAGTAAAATTTCTGATACACTGATTGTGGAGTGTATGAATTTGGGTCGATTAACTATACCTCCACTATATACCTCGGTGGATGGAGTTCTTTGATTTCCTCTGACTATGACATTGAGTTCCGGCCTGGAAAAATGTATCCGGTGGATGCTCTAAGTCAGCGACCAAATTTAATGGCTGAGATCAGTACGTGCTTGTCGAACGAGACCCGTACCGCACGAGGCTGTTTGCAAGGGGGAATGAAGAGTTCGGCGGGTACGAAAAAAACAGAATTTGGATCGATGACCCCTATTGGCGACGACGATTCACTCGCTAGGTCGTCATTCCTTCCAGCAAGGAACTACGAAAGGATGCTGTTGGAGGAATGCCACGACACCGGTCCAGGTGGACACTTCGGCGAGGGCAAGATGTTTAAGAAACTGGCGAAGTACTACTGGTGGGACAAGATGCAGACCATCGTTGCGGCCTTCTACAATGTGCGGCACCTACCAGAGGTAAAAATCCTGTTGCACGCGGTCACCCGGTCTACTTCAACCCCTACCTTTTCCAACAGAACCGTGGTGCGACGTCAACATGGACTTCATGATAAGGCTGTCCACCACTCCCAAGGGATATGACGCCATCAACGTTGTGATGGACAGATCTCTCAAAATGTCACACTTCATTCCAACCACCACTGTCATTGTAGAAGGAACATCGTGGTTGTTTCTAAACCAGATCGTGTGGCTACAGGGCGTACCACGTTCCATCATCAATGACAGAGATAGTCACTTCACAAGCCGTTTTTGGTAGAAATAGATGACGCATTATGGTAGTCACATCCAGTTATCCCACGGCGTTCCATCCTCAAACCGACGGGAAAACGGAGCGGACCAATCAGACGCTCGAACAACTCCTTCACACTTTATGCAAGCGACATGACATGGATTGGACAGCAAAGTAGTCGACCGCCGAACTCATGTACAACTCTGCCACTTCTACTGTAACTGGTTAAACATCTTTCAAGGTGGTATACGTCAAATTTTCCGCCACATCGGCTGGATTACACAGTCAGAGCAACATCACTGTGGACGACATCTATTATAGGGACTTTGCAAGCATCTGGGAGGAAACACAGCAGACCCTCGCAAAGACTCAAGCAGCTACAAAGCGGGTAGCTGACCAGCATCAAAGCAATGATGTGTTCAACCGGTAACCACATCCTCCTCAGCTCTACAAATATCAAACTCCAAGGACAAGACTTCGCAAGTTTCAAATCCTGGTCATTGGGACCGCTAAAAATAGAGGGAACGTAAATCCCCGTCGTCGCTTGACTTTGCCTACCTAACAACATGGCGATTCACCCTATCTTCCACATCAGCAAACTCAAGCACTACCGAGACCCTTGCACAAACTTCCCCGGCAGAGATGTCGCACCTCCACCTCCTGTACAGGCGGACAGGGATTTGGAGTACTTAGTTGAAGGTATCCACGGACATCGACGCCGTGGAAAAAAAGACCAAGTATCTGGTCAAGTGGCACGGCTACAATGCCGCGCACAACAGCTGGGAACCCTACGACAGCCTCCTAGACGTCGATCATCTCGTTGATGGTTACTTTTTCCATCATCGGCCTACGTATGCTAGCGCGCATGGATGTCACGGCTAAAACGGGGGAAAGTGTTACGTCTCTGACATATACAAGTCCCAAAACTTCACGAATGGACATTTCTGTCCTTACATTCATGGCCTAACGCGCGATCACTTCAGGAGATTTACACCATCCGGCCAAGAACATGTTGGCCAACTGCCCCGACCACTGGTGCTCCATTCTAGAAGTTTCTAACAACTTTGACCACCTTCAAGAATGGTTGAGAAAAGTATCACAAACTCTATCAATGTTTCGATGTCGTTCGGTCAACTTCTCCACTTCGCTATACTTTCATAAAGAAGCACCTCCATACTCTCGAAGCCTCCTGACTTCTTGGCGGAGCTTCTCAAATAAGCCACTCGCGGTACAACCTCGCATGCATCGCTTGGTTCGAGCGCCGAAGACCCGACATATGCCTCATTCTCATTCGCGGCATTGTATATATGTGCTCAACTCACTTGACACTTGTCATCGAGTTACTCTTACTGCTCAATACAAATTAATCCTTTCTCCCAAATCCCCAAATCATCTTTTTATCCTGCACCTCATCCATGTGAACCACCTTCCGCTCGGCGTTGAGGATTTGCACCTACCGCGGAATTAAAAGCCGTAAGGTGAAAGTGTCGATTACCCCCTGCTCTGTCACCTGTGACCCTCACCGATCCCGACCTCATAACAGTGAATTCCATGCATCACTACCTTGGAAAAATAGACCCCATTTGCTCTTCCTTTGAACAATAAGTCCCATCCGTCCCTGTCCGGCAGCATTAAGCCTCATCCGCCTAACCGTTTTTTTCTATTTTCAAACAGGGATGCATGTTGCTGCTTGAGCATGGAAAAATTGGGCATGCGGTGCTAGATTGTGGTCCTCCTTTGAGACCATCATAATGGAGAGTCGCAACAGCTTCAAGGGGTGCGGGAGAGGGGGGTGTGGGATACAGACGACGAAACTGCCAGTCGACTGATGGTTGTGGATGACACGCAAGTGACCTCTTGACTCTGTACATGAACACACATACACACACATACACACACTCACATACACACACACACACACACACACACACACACACACACACACACACACACACACACACACACACACACACACACACACACACACACACACACACACACACACACACACACACACACACACACA
>SZWC01000837.1:7555-20706 GCA_023375785.1 Penium margaritaceum
AGCGGCTTCACCGTCGCTGCAACAAGTCTCGGCTCCTTTACTGACCACACTCACCGCATTCTGTGGTCTTGCATAGAGAGAAGCCAGGAATGGACAGCGCGCACATTTCTCCTGAAGCTGTTCGAATTGGCTTTGTCATCTTTTGGTAACCAAACATCATCGCTCTCAGAATGCAATAACTTGAGACCAAGTTGTGCTCTTGGAATCCCAACCCTGCCGGAGGCTTCCCAAGACTGCAGACGACGGTTGCGCATGGCAGCCATGGCACCATGTGCGGTGGGCAACTCACCCCCCGTGCACCCCTGGCATCGAGTCAGCAAAAGTAAGAAGAATTCAAAACAGCTCATTTCACAGCAGATATCGGACAGCTCCTGCCCTTTTTTCGCAACGCAGTATCGTCTGTTTACCTATCGAACCGTGTGCCCTACAACTTTCTAAGCCTAAAACGGGTTTTTGGCTGGTGACCGGAATCCTAACAATGCTGGACACCGTGCGCATCGCCAGCATAGCTCATTCCAGTACGGTGAACCTGATCCTGTCTTGATGTTCCGGCAGCAATGTTTCGTTGTGTCCCATTCCGTTGCGGAACCAGTCGATAATTTCTTTGTTCTCTTGTTACAAGTAAGTGCGCCACGGGAAAGAGTGGAGAGGCTGCAAGGGGGTTAACCTACGCTGTGAAAGTCCTGAAACGTGCAACGAGATCGTCGGAGCTCGTCGCTTGGCGGGTAGCATAATTCCTCGTCAGCAATATGCGAGCCGAATCGTGCTTGCCGTTCAGTGCAAAACTACTCCAATGCCAGAGGATTCCTTCAAATCTGTTTTAGATCAAATTTTTACATGAACGCCCTAACCCTAGGCATTCTAATTGATTCTTTGACTTTCCGCATGTAAGACGTTACCAAGACGTTGGAAGCGCTTCCACGTCGCGAGAACTAGGCTTCTTATCAGTTGAAAGTGGTGAGAAGGCTTTGCTTCCATAAGTGATTTTTCAGATGGGTTTTGGCGCACTCACAAACATCCTCATGGGCTCGCCAAGCTCCTCGATGCGACGCGTCCGGCAAGTAGAGGGTAGAATCAAAATCAAAATGAAAGTGTCGATTCACCCCCCAAAGCCAACAAGAGAGGCACACATTGGGATTTTGATGTGTATCTCAAGCCATCACATTGTGGTTTCCACTAAGATTGTCAAAAGATTGACTATGCACAATGAATTAAACGAATTGGATAGGAATCTAGGCCCACACGGCCAAAACCGCAGTGATTAGAGATCTAACCCTCAACCCATCCTGCCAAACCGTCCATACACCAAGGACCGGTTCAAGCCATGTGGAGAGGCCAGCCCACGCTACACTCCTCCCACTCAATGTTGAACCCCGCCTTTAGCGTCCATTGAATGACTCCAACCCTAGCCCTCTAATACCAGTGTAAAAAATTGTGCGGGTTGCTTGATCCACTAGGACAAAAGGCTATGGCTACGGTTCTACGACCCTCTACCCGTGCCCGTCCAATCGCCCACGAGTCAGGAAACAGTTGAAGCCATGTTAAGAGGTTGGCCCGCACTATAACACCACAGGCATTGTGTTCCAAAAACATTCACACAAAATGAAACGCTTCAAGTCATACTAAGGAAATCTTACTACTTTGTGGATTAAAATAATACTCAGCAATATGGGGAAAATCTCTTAAAAAGTGAATTTGCTTACAAGTATACTTCTCCATAATGTCATGAAGTCCTTCTTTTGTTTGGATGAATCAACTTTTCTCCCCACCTGGAATTTCATTCAAATTTCATTCAAGATACATATGAAATGCATATTTTGAACATGGAAACCTAAAGTAAATTAGTTCCCAAAGTGCCCCATGCCCAACACAGACGTTGCATTAGGGGGTGCCTTTGTCTCCTCACAGTCCTCAGTCACTCATTTTAAAGCAAAAAATAAAGAAGAACAAATTCGATAACAATTTTATTAATCCAAATGGTGACTATATCCTAAATGAATCAAGATAGTTGGCTTGTTAGTAACAAACCAAGCCCAAACATTGTTTGGAAAAAAGGCAAGAGCTTGCAACTTATGTGTTTTGAATCAAACTAATGCATGATTCTCGATGTGGGAACAACATCATGGTGTATCAGTGCGTCTTAAAAAATAACCTCGAAATGTATGTATGTGTTTTTGAACAAAAGAATCCACGAAGTAAAGAATATGATACTAAATGCCACGTTGCAATGTGCCTTGAACACAGTTGAGGGTCATATCGAGTTTTCATTATTGAGAGTAAGGTCCGTTTCACACGAACAATTCCACTATGAGAAGATGCTTGTAATATTGATATGCCCATGCATACCAAACCAGCCGATTGACATGTTCCTTCTTTTTAAGGTTACCAAAAAAAATAAACTAGCAACTTGCTTATTTCTTTGAATGTGGCATATTGAGATGCTTTGAAATATTTCATATGAGGTCGGAATCAAGTTGCAAATGTTTTTAAAGCTTTACATGTGTTCTCCATCTTAGTACTTTGACCATGAGAATGTCATGTAGGAAGATACCTTGGAAGATGAAAACTCTAATTCAAAAGTAGTGATGAGGGTCTTATGTCAAGTTGTCACTAGAAAATGCCAGTGTGCTAGTCGACCACTCCGTTCCAAGGTGGATGAGAGTTGCTTCCTAAATTGAAGGATCCCCATGAAGTATCAAGTCAGCTAAATTAGTATAATGAAGAAGTATGCTACAAATTCATACAAATGATGTGAAGAGACATCGACGACACTAAGAAAAAACCACTAGGTCATTTGACATGAATGACTCATGATTTTCTTAAGCTTCGTTATGGACTTCACTTGCAAATCCAACCGTGATTCTGAATTCATGTGGCATGACAAGGTTAGCTTGTATAAACAAGGACTCAAGAAATGAGCAACTTGTTGTTGAAGCAGAAGTGGAAAATTTTCACATGCAAGTTTTTCAAGTTCACATGAAGGTGTTTTTCCACCCTTTAGAGAAGTGTTTGCATGTTGAATTGGAGATTCAAAAATGCAAAACAGATATACTCTACAATGTGAAATCCACTCTGATGCCCATTTGTAAGAGATGTAATGAGTGAGGTTGAACTCTTTGACAATAGAGTAGGATGAAGAACCTCGTGGTATAAAGTTGCTACAATGAAACATCATATTCCACGATGCATGCTTGTTTCATTTCACATTCAAGTAGTTTTGGATTTTTCTAATGTTTCTCATGCAACATGAACGGAAGATGGGGATAAAATCCAAACATTAATGTTCACGGTGCACCCAAACATATCGATATGTCCATAAATGTTAATCATAAGCAATCACATCTCTAATTGAGGAGAAGCGGAAGCCACCGGCCATGGATACATGTTTGGCATAAGGACCTAGTTGTAAAGTCCTTGTTTCAAAGTCATGCAACCTCCTAGACATTTTTTGCTCTCGCATGTACGTGTTTGCAAGTTCCAAGGGTCACACATGTTTTACATGATTTCATCTATATTGATCAAATACGCCCATCCCATGATTGCTCCTTATCATGTAATTCATGCCATCGCTTATGTCTCCTTCTACACCCTTGCCACGACATCTCCTTTGTTTCCCATTACTCGGCTTTGTAATCCTTGTTTCACACTCGTTTCATTTTCTCACATAATCTTCCTTCTTTCAACTCCATCATCCCATTGTTGTAATGATCACAACAATTTTCTTTCTTCCAAGTATTGCATGGATGGTCTCTGTGTACCACTTTTATGATATTTTTCTCATTCTTACTTCATCCTTTATTTCCATATTGCATTCATTTTCCAATATTTGCATCTCTTTTTTCATTTCTACACATCAGTGTCATAGAATTTAGATAATGACATGGTAATCTGTTACCATTTTCTTACCTCTTCACGATGGGATGTACGCTTTAGGTTTTTTTCATAGAGCTTACGTCCAAGGTAAGAGTGTAGCCTCCAACATGTTCTTTTAACACGAAGACAAATAAATGGTTTGGAGGAGAATAGGGATTGAGCTTGAGGTGTTTTTTTAAGTGTGATTTACACATATGGCCTCTTACCTAGTGGAATTTTAGTTCAATTAAACTGATCTTTAGAGTCTATAAAAAATTCTGATGCATCATGGTCTTTGACCCTCCGGCCATTGTGTCTCTGCCATGGTCCTACATGATCCCGCTTTATCCATAACGTATGGTTAATTGACCAAATATAATACACTCCATCATTGGTGCACAAAAGACAGCACTCTTGTTTACCCTTAGTTTTCATCACCTATCATTGTGAGGACATCAAATTGTTGATGGCAAGGAAAGGGCAATGAGAAAGGAAGAACGGGGCAACTTTTGAAATCACTCCATGTTTACTCTATTTGAAAACTTTACATAATTCGAAATAACATGTTATCTATCCATATCATTTTGGTATGGCTGACCATACATGAAAATATGATCGCTCACAATATGTTCACCCCATGAGAAGTCAGAGCTGACTAAACTTTTCTCTTATCATCTTACAATGGTATCATTCATTGTTAATCACCCGTCCATCATACAATTCTATATCATTGTAAAAACAATCAAGAACATATATGGAAAATTCAATGACTCTTCCTCAAATTTGCTTCATGGTTTCCACAAACAACCTACTATAACATGATGCATGGAATCACGTACATGGAAATACGAGGTATCCCTCAAAATTACATTTTCTTATAGACCATGTGTTTATCTGTAATAGAAATTACCATACCCATCACATTACAAAAAGATCATTTTCTCTAAAGGAAGGACTTTGGCCACAACATCAGGTCAGGAAAGTAATTTGCATGAAGTCTTTCCTCAAAAGCGACAGCTAGGCTATATCTTGAGATGAGGTCAAGATGTTGCTCTTGCAACAGCTTGGCTTTTTACTGAGACATAGTCTAGTTGTTGCTTCTGTAACAACTACAAGTCTTCAAGTACACTGGTGTACTTAAAAAAGAACCAATTGGCCACACTCTCCAATACAATGTGCTGATACACAAACCATCTTTCGAGGGGGGGATTTTTGTATCATTTGCTCCTTAAGATACCCCCCTCCCACAATTCTCGGTAAATTGGATGTGTGAATGAGGGAGGGTAGCTCAGAGGGTACAAAATATACATAAATCTACCTTGAACTCTGACATTCACTAGGATACAATCTTCATTTTCCACACGATATAGTCCTTGTCACACTCGCCAAATGCACACCCAACGGTGGGGGATGCACATCCTAGTTTGCATTCGTGTCTAGTTCTTACTATGTGAACATCAGTATGTAATCAAGTTCCTCAAACAAATTTTGTTGCTCGATAGTTATTGATTGCAATCATAGAACAATTGTTTTGGTTTGTGGAAATCTCTACTTATAGGAATTTTATAATCCTTGAAATATTTCTTTAAATACATTAATGAATTTAGTGCTCGTCAATCAATAATCTCTTAGTGATAGCATACACTAGTGTGTGTCTAGTTGGGCATGGAAACTACACTATCTCATATAGTGTACGAATATACTATCCATACAAGGAAGGGGGGACTATACCGATTGCTCCCACAAATCCCCCCTAATTCCTGTAGTGTTTTGGGTGAGTGAATTGGAGAATATAGCCAATAGGGTACCAAAACAATCACCAACGTATTTGGAATGCACACATAAACCAATGTACATTCTCATCAACCACACAATACAATCCTCACTACACTCGCCCAATACACACTCGGTGGTGGTTGGTGGAATCGCCTCATAATCCACATTTGTGTATAGATTTCTTGATGCCTTAACATCATTTTGTGATTTATTTGCTCAAACAAAGCCTGTCGCACAAAAGCCATTAACTAAGATCATATGAATACTCTATTTATGGTCACGAATGTTTACCTACAAGATCTTTATGATCATCAAAACAACTCTCATATTTTGTTGATAATCTATATTCAAAGATTCTATTCAATTGATAGGTTGTTACTGTTAGCATACACTGATGTATTTATAAATAGGCCAATCAATTACATTGTCCAATGCTACATGCCAATACACTCTTCACTCCAGGGGAAGAGGGCTCCATATTGATTTCTCCCTTGGTATATTGTGTGAGTGCATTGGATGTATCTAGTGTTCTAGTGTTTAGACGGTATAAAAAATGCACCAAGGTATCTTAAACCTGGATGAACACGTATGTATGTATCTTATTGACCATAGGATACAGTCCTCCCTACACTCGTCGTATACACACTCAACAAAGGAGAGGGTGGACTCGCCTCGAAGCTTGCATTTGTGTGTAGTGATCTTGATGCCTGAACATCGGTTTATGGTTGGGTTGCCTAAATGACATTTGTCACATGAGAAATATTGACTACAATCATCAAAATATTGGATTTATTTGTGGAAATATGTACCTAAAGGATTTTTATGACTACCAAACCAGCTCTCATAAGATTTTGAAGATGTACATGAGACGATGCTTGTCTTTTGATAGGATGTTGGTGTTAGCATACAACAGTGAATTTTGAAAAAGGTCCATTAACTATACCACACAATACATTGTGCCATTACACTGTCAATTTGTTGTGGGAGGGGATCTCCACATGGATTTCTTTCTCCGAACCCCTTTTAGTCCAAATTGTAGTGGGTGAGTGATCTTCGGAGTGCATCTACAAGTGTATAAGAAAAACTCAATAATGTTTCTAGAACATTGACGTACATTCGTGTACATTTTCTATTGTCCATATGATACACTCCCCGCTACAATCACCTGGCACACAATTATAAATTTACGGTTTAGAAGAGCGATGATAGATCAATGGTTGGTGCAGGCAAAAAGTATACTACCTTGGATGATAGTTTACCAATAATGCCTACAGAACAAAAAGGAACACACATCTTTGCATGTCTTTACTCACACATCATCAAACAATGATGTACCAGTATTGGGATAGAAATGTGTCAATGAGAAACTCTACGAGAGTGTACTAAAGCGTTTTAAAAGCAATGGAGATGATTGGATGATTTTCTTACATATTCAATAGTGATGTAGAATATACACAGGTATGAAATCGGACCCATACCTCAGTGGCATTGGATTACTTTGTATTCATGTTTCAAAGCAAAAGCTAGCCATAAGATAATTAGTCAAAAGATTAAAATTTGTTCACTGCCTCATCCGTTTGGCTTTGGAGTCGTCATTTCCAATGAACAAGTTCTCATATGCCATGGGTCCAAACATGCAAACTATAATGTATGTACTTCCAATTGAATCACACCACATGGCATGCATATTCTACATGTAATAAAACCTTTTCATCGTTCTAGGGTTGGAGGAGTTACATGATGGACTTCGATGAACGTATCTTGACCTCCTCATACAATTAGTTCTAATGCGCTTGGGAAAAACTATATTTCCATCCATAACTGCTTTCATAGATTTCATATCTAGGAAATTCTACCTTGAGTCTGTAAAATTTAATGGAATTATGAAAAAAACATTTTTTGAAGACTAGACGATGCTCAAGTTTATCTCTTTTTTTTTTAACCTTGACTAAAACATTCTCATGGATGTTTAATCATTGCATAACCTCCTTTGGAGATCATGCAACAAATATCATGCATTGTATCTTGGTTTACGCAAGATGATATGATCAAATTAACAGAGAATCAACCAAAACTGCATGGCTTGGTGATCTTTCAACACTTACATACAACATGGAGTGTTGAGCACGTGGTTTGTTTACTCTTTCAAAGACAATACAATTACAATTTGTTTCATTCAACATGTGTATGTGTGTATGTTCCTTGGTTGAAACCCATCATATGTCTCCACTACTAGCACTGTCAATGTCATTGATATTACTCTTGATCAATGATCTTTTTCAGTCCAAAGGAAACTGAGAACTTGACTGCCCATTGGTTCCGCCAATTTTTGTGGTGATCTTTCTCCTCGCTTTCCAAGGAACACAGTTTTAGAGTCTGAATTGCGTATCTTTCAAGAATTGTCCATGATCACACAAGTCGTTTGCATGTCTCTACAGGATTTATCTCTTTTGAGGGATAAAAAAAATTGACACGTCACTTCAACATCAGTTGTGTGTAATGTCAATGATTAAGAAAACAATCCCTTTGATTTGATAAAAAAATGCTAATTGCTATGCATGAATTAGTTCTACTCTTTTTAGCACCCACACACTAGTTGATTGATTCCAACCAAAGTCAACAAATCACATACCACTCCCATGCTAGCTATATTCTTTGCTTGGGAGATCCAAGATCTTATGGCATGATTTTTTAACATGCCCTTTCTCCTTTCAAAGAATGTTCAAAAGTTTGAATGGTGGTTATATTAGGAGCAAGGATTGTTTCCTTCCTTTTAGAGAGCCATTTTTGTGAAATGATATGACACTAAAAGTGTCATGCCATGCTTTCTTCATGAGTAACAATAACACATATGAATCAAGAGGAGAAACAATATATTACGAATGTAGTATGTCACGTTATGAGACTTTCCTAAGCATCTCGTAGCCAGCTCTTAATGAAACAAAATTGTTCCTGAAAATCCTCTTACATGATGTTTCTTAGAATCATAAAAGGATAACAGAGTACCACCATGCTGTTTCCATGTAGGAATCTAAACTCCGAATCACCTTAATGATCTTGTGAATTTGGGTCAGCTCCCAAACCATATTGGGGTCCCAACATGTTGTATTCAACTTAGAGGAAAACATGAGGTCGATCAAGTATTGTGAGAAAAAATTGTAAATGAGGTCCTCATGCTCATTCATAACTTCCCATTTCAATAGTACATACTTTGTCACAGATGGAAATCTCAAAGCAAGGTTTTGTGATGTGGTGAATTTATACCTTTTTTGGGGTTGAAGCATCGTAAATCTGGTTGAAGATGATTTTATATATGAATTACAAGGTCTTCATTGGTGACACTTGTAGATTCTTCTCAAGTAAATGAAAAAGTGACCAAAACTTTGACATTGTGTCAGGGATTATCATCTTCTATCATTATGAAACATTGAGCTCAACATGCATGCAAAGTATCTTTCAAAACCAAGTGTGTCGCCAGTATTTCTCTTTATGTTTATGGTGTGAAAACTGTGGACGTTTTCTTCCATTATCATTTTAGAAGTTGATAAAAGTGGAGCTCGTATCAAATCTTATCATCTCAATGGTTTTCCTTCAGGATTGTTTTGTTGTAAATATATAGATCGGGGTACCAAATAGTGACTTGTTAGAAGACAAAGGTGTTACCAATCCATTAAGGTAGTTTTAAGTGGATTTGACTATGTGTGACGAGAAGGATTAATTTTTACTTTTTATCACTTGGGAACTTGCGTATTCTCACACTCATACGTGATATAGTATGTAACAACATCATCCGTAATATGAATTTGCAACATGAATATCATCTACTTTCTAAAGATGTCCCACAAACATGAAAACATGTGCTTTTTGTGCTTCATGTAATGCGATGGGCATAGTTCTCATACAATCACATCCCAACGTAGAACATACACTTACATTCAACAAGAAATGTATCAACTAATCTCCTAGACTTCACTTATGTTTTGCCTCCTAGAACTCATGACCATGTTGTTATGTGTTTGGCAAACATCATATCATATCATTGACTAACATCTCACTCACTTTAGTGGTACATTTCAAGCTTCAAAAGAGCATCCATTCTAAAGGAGTTACGTGGTATCCCTTGATTTGGGACGCCACCAAATAGGGGTGGAGAACATTTGCCCTCACAATTTTGAACATCGTGGTTGAATCCGCAATACTTCCAAGTGATTTTGTTTCTCAACTCGTACCTCCATGTTTATGAATCAAGATTAATGGAACAAGCTGCGCATACTGTCTTGCTTAGCAAGGTGCACCCCCCAAACCCAAGCCTTCCTACGCCATGGGCCTCTGAGGTGTGTAAGACGGGTCATTTTGCATTGTATTTCCCTCCATTTTTTGACACCATATTCATCCATGCGCATGGAAATTCACCTTGATTATTTATCTAATCTATTGTTTTCCCTATGAAAAATACAATGCATCCACCATCATTACATTCATGGTTCAAAGATGCAGCTTCTTACATCCAAGATCGTGTGTACAAGATTCCACTAGATTCCATCCTCAAAGATGCACTTTGATTAGTATTTCCACCTTGTGTCTATAAAAATTAGGGGTTGTGTGAAGAATGGTTAGTATTTGTAAGATCCTTTATAGAGGAGTTGATAAAATTGCAAGGAACCAGCCTAAAAACATCTCCCTCAGGGTACATGATCTACTTTGAGGCATTGTGCAATAACATTGCTCCAATGAAATGAGAAAATTTTGCTGATTCATCTCCTTTGACAAGATGTAGATCCATGAATTCATGGACAAGGATTTAATGTGATCATGGGGCACCTAGATTCCTGTGTTGCAAAACAACCCAACCTGATATTGAAAATGAGAGTCTCGCTATGCATGTAAGCATGTCATCATAATGGATATTGTTTCTTTCTTCAAAATTATTGTCCCTCCACCTGCTTTGGAATTTCTCGGAAAACGGTTATTGACAAAAAAAACTTAAGATTGCTTACTTGTATCATGCAAATGGATGTTTTGTGTGTGCTAGCTCCACACATTATAATGCACTTTTCTGAGATCTGAATAATGTCAATTACAAAAAAAGAAACCACCTCCAAGCTCAATGGCCATGATAAAATGAAAACGTGATGTTAAGAAATGCAACAGAGGTTGTGGAGAGCTTTGTTGTGGTTAGTTGTGTATATGTGAAACTAACCCTGTATAGCACTTGGATGATGCAATCTGCAACACGATAAATGTTAGTTTTCCCATTCATATTCCTTTTGTATTGAGTACCCCCTATCCCCTTGGAAAAAACATCACCACGGAAACTGGAAGATAAACTTAAACTAAAATAATGCCTTTCTACTTAAGAGTGAGACACCTCTTTCTTGTAGTTAAAAACAACCTTGTCATTTGTGATAGGCACAATGAAGGATCACGCACCAAACACATTGGGAAAAGCATTAGAGGTTTCATATGCAGATTTGTAGGACACTCCTTGCTTCACCCCTACTGTGTAAAGTTATGGACCAACCCTGATTTTTTAAATCAAAATTTTGAAAAGATCGATTGATCAGATTACCTAGACACAATTGACCACTTCACATGGAATCTTTCCCTACAAACCATCAGTTTTTAGTGGGGAAGCAAGTGCAACAGAAGCCCTCAAAATAAACAATAGGCCTTGATGACTCAAATAATGGGCAAAGTCTGACATTGCCTACGCCGGAGCGCGACCCACCAACCAAAACATTGTCATAGCACAGGATAGTGGAAGGCGTTTCCTACTTTGCTGATGTCATTAGATTGACATGAACGGTCCATCCTCTTCCACTACAGTTAACTACTAACCAATGAGCATAAGAGGAAATCCTAACACAGTAGGTACTTATGTTTGGCATAATACCCCTCTTACACCACATCACATTTTTGGTGAATAACTACCCAGTTGACATTTTATGGTCGGTTCTACACATGAGGAAGTGACATGTTTTATGCAACAACTAGGTTTTTGTGTTACATCCCTCCCCTTTTAGCTACAAACTTTACTCACTGTTCAAAGGAAAGCGGTTTCCTTGTTACACTAACCACATAAGGGAACTGTAGATACCAAGTGAAACATCAAGATTACTCTTGTGTCCACAAGAAGATTGTACGCAAGCACATGGTTCTTTCCAATTCATGAATTCACGTTTCATGGTTGCCTTGTGGTGCAAGGGTTATTTCGTGCGTATAAGCTTCAAACCAAGGCATGTATTTCCATCCTAAAGACCAAAAACAAGGTCCTTTCACAGGTGGCTTTGATGCGTGAAGACATAGGGAAGCTTCGTACATAAATTTAGTGAGATATCGCTCATCTCATTTTAACATCACAGTAACACCTTCTATGCTTGAGCATAAGGGTTTCATATTCGATAAAAAGGAGAAATATATGAGATGAGAAACAATGATCTTGGGGAGCTTTGTGATTTTTCATCCTTGGGATTGTAGTCGTGGGTCCTTGATCTTTTGAAAAGGAGATACATTGTGACACATTTATGGCAGAATACTTGTCAAGGTGCAGCAATGTGCCACTATTCCCGAATTAGAACCTGCTCCATGAGGCTATCGATAGGGTGCTACCCCAGGGAGCATGGTGAACCAAAATCAGCCCCATCCTCCATAAGGATTTCAACCCAGAAAACCCAGGGTCATATGATCATGTGCATATGCGGCTATCATAACCGGTTCAATTGGTTTGGATAAAACACCATTCTCAGTGGAGCCCCTGGCTGAGAAATACAACATATTAGCCATTGTTGCTGCTATGTCACACATGTAAACATGTCATGTGACGATGTTTACAGACCAATTGTACATCGTAGACTACGTGATTTTTAAGCATATGGGACATTGCCAGGCTTGTACAATACATCCGTTTTTTAAAACACGTGTCTTGAGCATGAATTTCTACCATGGTGTGATGACTGATGATTCTATAATTTGGTGGTAGAGAGATGTAGAAAAAAGGCACATGAAGTCCGCCTTCCCCACACTTGAAGGACAAGTGGATACCATAAGATGCCTTGTGGTTTAGGACTTTCCACCATGTAGAGGTAGTGTAGAGTACTTGGACACTGAAACCCATCTCCTTAGATGAGAATGATGCACTTTACATGTTGCAAAGGTGCAAGGAGCATAGCTGTAAGAAGCATAGTGTGTGGAGTATGAAAATTTTCATGTATTTCTAAGAGGGGATAAAGGAGTATGCCATTTTTTCTTGGTGAACATATTTTGTGCTACTCGGACACATCAAGAATGCAATTTCATGTGAGAAATAGGTAATACTTGGGAGTTTCATATATGAACATCTGAGGAAGGTGATCAAACTTGGGTAACTCCAGGAATGGCCCTTATGTCCAACTCCAATCTCCCATTGGTTCATCCCATACATTTTGGAGTGAAAATGTGTTGGGTAGTGCAAATCTTGGCATGATTTGTGCTTTGTAAACACAATGTTAAGGCATGTGCCACTTACATGTCAATCTCCATGAGAG
>SZWC01000837.1:69388-84723 GCA_023375785.1 Penium margaritaceum
CTGCTGCTCCTGCTAGTGCTGCTACTGCTGCAGCTGCTGCTGCTGCTGTTTCTCCTGCTTTCACTGCTCCTTTTGCTCCTGTTGTCCCTGCTACTGCTGCTGGTGCTGATGCTACTGCTGCTACTGTCACTCCTGCTGCTGCTCCTGCTGCTGCTGCTGCTGCTGCTGCTGCTGCTGCTGCAGCTGCTACTGCTGCTGGTGCTGCTGATGCTGCTTCTTCTGGTGAAGCTGCTGCGACTGCTGCCGCTGCTGCTGCGGCCGCCGTAGCTGCTGCTGCGGCCGCCGCCGCCGCCGCCTGCTGCTGCTGCTGTTGCTGGTGCTGTCGTTGTAGTTGCTCCCGCTGCTGTTGCTGCTGCTGCTGTCGCTTCTGTTGCCGATGCTGCAGTAGCAGAAGCTGCTGCTGCTGCTGTTGCTATTGCTGCTGCTCCTGCTGCTGCTGCTGCCGCTGCTGCTGCTGTCACTACTGCTGCTGCTGCTGCTGCTGCTGCTGCTGCTGCTGCTGCTGCTGCTGCTGTTGTTGCTGCTGCTGATGGTGTTGCAGCCGCTGCTACTGCTTCGGTTGAATCTGCAGCTGCAGCTGCTGTTGATGCTGCTCGTCACTCCCGTCGGATCAGAGCTCGCCGTGAAAGGGGCGGCAAAAGAACACGACTAGCAAATACTCTCCTCCATGGCACCCTCCACATGCTGCCAGTTGGCAATATTTGTTTAGGTCAATTCCTTGGGCTAGTGCGACTTCGCATAATAAGGCCGCAGAGTAGAAAGTCTCTTGAATGACTTTCTTCGTCTTCACCTAGTACAAAATCATTTCACATCAGTAATTCTAGCCTTAGCAATTTGACTGTACCTTGTGTCCGCAAAACCCCATTCAGCATTCAAAGGTAGCTACACCGTTTCAAATCCAATCAAGTTTTTCTGCAAGAAAAAAAGAAAAGGATTTCTAAGCATTTCAACCTTGACTTTGTGTGGAGATGAATTAGTGGCGCTCATTTCAAAAAAATGAAATGAATTCATTTACAAAACATCTAAAAATTCAAACGGAACGAAAAAAAATCTAAAAATTTCATTTATTTTACTCAACTTTATGGGAAAACCCATCCAAACAGCAATTTTTGCACTACAAACATGAGCGCAGTCATCAGGAAGATTTACGACAAGAGTAGGTGCCTATTTCAACAATGCATATGTTAGGAATGTAAAAGACATGTTATGATGTGTAGAATGTACCGTAATTCAACCGCATCAATATCAAAACCCACTACCCTTATCAAAGCTACCAACATATGCCTATCTACCGGCCATGTGCGATGGATGGAACATCGTTCGCAAGCATGACAACAATGAATTGGCTCCGCAATGTTTCTTACCAAAGCTTTAAGCTAGACAGAATGAAAAGAAGGAACTCAAAATGGACACCTCAACTCAAATCAGGCATAATATGGGGCCGTTCATCAATTGGATTCCAAAAGGCATTTTCACTTTGTCCAGAACATGTTGACGATCCATCCGTCTGCTTGCCAACTTCATAGGTTCAAGTATGTGGAATGTGATTTTCTAACAATTTTTTTCTGAATTTATCAATCTAATATAATTTAAAAAATCTTTTCATTCCTCAATCTCCATTGTTTTCATATCTCATGGTAAACAAGATTATCGCTATGGTAGTTGGATTCCATCATGACTAACACAAGGTCTCATACGGCCATTCAAGATTGGAAGGTATTAAAAATCAATTTTTTCTTTACAAGACAGTGTTCAGTCCTTGAAGATTAAAGATGACTGGCAAGCACGACAACAAGTCCGAAATGGGGTCGAACTACGCACTTTGCATAGTTTCATTCTGAACATTTATCACAATTACTTAGTTGGAAAAACTAACTCATGAAACATTTTGAATAATTCACCATTGACAATTGATAATGTTCAATGATGAGATTGAAGGAGATCAAGCATACATCGAAACACCATTACTCCAAAACAAACGGGCAAATGCCACCCGATATTCCATATCATGTTACTCAAATTCTTTCAAGACCTAAAGAGTTACTTCTTTGGTGGAAACAAGACTCCATCATAACTGCTAGAAGAATATGAGGACACGAATTAATATTTCAAAGACATGTTTAGACACCAAAAATGAGGCAAAGGATGGAACATCTAATCAACTACCAAGGTGAAAACGTATTCCACAAAATTAATAAGGCTTACTAAAACCTGCAAGGTGCAAAATAATTCATCAACAATTAGTATGAGAAGAATCAATCTAGGTCTTGCTTTACACTTTGAAGTTACTAGTATAAGGGGGGTGAATGTTACATCCATCACGTACTCAAGTTCATGAACTCTATTCGTGTGCATTTCTTTCTTTAAATTTTTTATGCACCAGTAGAAAACCTCCCAATTTTTGTAATAATTGGATGATGGAATTATAGCCATCTTCTCCAGCTTAACGTGTCCCATCGTAGGATGTTTGAGCTTTTTTATCACTTACATGGATACTCTACAAAACCATTACAAACCATGTTGATGTTTCAATAATTTAAAAACACATTGCCTTCATATTGTTGAAACAAACTTAAATTTCGGCTTGTTTTCTCAAAACCATATTTTTCTAGCTTTTTCCACATAACTTCATGTAACGGGCCGTGTCTCCAGCTCTTGCTCTGAAGTCGTCGTTGGAGTTCGCAGAATGGCGTTCTTAGTCCGTGTCAGGGGTTTACCCCCTTTGCAAGACTGAGGGGCAATCGTCATCAACGACCTAGAGCAGGGAGACTCGAATATTTCGAGTCTCCGGAGGCCCATTTCCGTTTTTAACCAAACCCTTGGTTTTGGGACCCAAACCGGGGGTTTTTACCTCGAACTCGTGTGTTCGCACCAGTTATTCCGTTTGTTTTACATTGAAGTTTGTCAAAAACGAACTTCAAGTTTCTTTTTGTCGTTTTGGCACGAAATCGTCGCGTGCGAGGCACGCCGGTGATTTCGCGCCAGCTACTTTGACCTCCCCCTCGCTCCCCCTATCCCTCGTCCTCTCTTGCTCGTTTGCAAGGAGGGCGAGGGGGGACGAGGGCACGAGGCCACGAGGCCTCGCCCTCGAGGCCCTCGTGGCCTCCACCAAGCCGTACTTGTCCAGATTTTGAGAGTTTTGAAACCAAGAATCCACATAGTATCCCATCCGGATCCTGTTTGCAAAACCGTTGTAATGGATAATCTCTCGTGGTGGTTGACGCAGAGGTGCAGGGGGATCTCGTGGTTGTGCGGTTGCTGTTGCAATGGCCATAAAACACCCACTGATCACAGTGGTTGCTTTAATGTCCACAGGCTGTCGGCTTAGTGGATCGGCCACATTGATGCGTCCTGGCCGATATTCCCATGTGAACGAGAATCGACTCAGGTATTCGCTCCAACGCGCCTGTCGTCTTGACAGGTTCGGTTGCGTTTGGAAAAACACCAATGGATTATGGTCGGTCACGACCGTCACACCCCCTTCAGCACCCTCCAGGTAGCAACGCCACATTTTGAAAGTGTGTACTACCGCAAGGAGCTCTTGATCCCCAGTCGTGTACCGCGTTTCCGCGGGTATGAGATTTCGGCTCTCATACGCAACTGGGTGACCGTTCTTCATGAGGACGGCTCCAAGTCCTACTACCGACGCATCACATCGAACCTCCCACGGTTGCGATGGATCCAGAAGAGCTAGAACGGACGCCATGGAGAGAAGCTCTTTGACTTTGAGAAAAGCGTTCTTGCAATCAGATGTCCATTCCCAACGCACGTCTTTTCGCGTGAGCCTGGTTAGCGGTGCTACCAGGGTCGAATACCCTTGCATAAACCGTCAAAAGTAGTTTGCAAGGCCGAGGAAAGACCGAATCTGTCCAACATTTTTGGGGGCGTGGCCAGTCCACAACGGGTTGGACTTTTCGTGGATCGACACGGATGCCGTCCTTGCCGACGATGTGTCCAATGTACTCGAGCTCATCTTGTGCAAACTTGCACTTGCTCACTTTCGCATAGAACTTCTGTTCTTGAAGGATTGTGAGAACTTCGCGTAGATGTTCCATGTGCTCTTCCATTGATTTGGAAAAAACCAGGATATCATCGAGGTAAACCAAGACAAACTGTCCGAGTTGCTTGGCGAACGTTCGGTTCATTTCTCCTTGGAAGGTTGCCGGGGCATTTGTAAGCCCGAAGCATAACACTCGCAATTGATAGTGTCCCACGTGCGTTCGAAACGCGGTTTTGGGCACATCATCTTGTGTGATGCGGATTTGATGGTACCCTTGAGACAAATCCAAGGACGAAAATACTTTTGCGCCTTGGAGTTGGTAAAAAAGGTCCTCAATTCGCGGTAAGGGGAATTGATTTTTCACCGTCAACTTGTTCAACGCCCGGTAATCTACGCACATGCGTAAACCACCATCCTTTTTGTTCACAAAAAGGATCGACGCACCGTACGGCGAGCTACTTGCCTCGATCCATCCTTTTGCAAGGTACTCTTTGATTTGACGTTCGGCCTCTCGCCTTTTTGCTAGACTAAGGTGCTACATGGGTCTGAATGGAGGAGTCGCCTCCGGTTGCAACGGAATCGTGTGGCCCATGTGTCTTTCTGGTGGAAGCCAAGCCGGTGGGTCTTGGAATACATCCGAGAACTCCGCCAATAGAGATCTGATCTCTTGTGGCGTGTCTTCCGTCACGTCGCCCTCCACTTTCTGCAGCTGAGCCAAGAAGTATCGACAACCTTGTCGAATACGTCTCTTGACCTGCATTGCAGACAAGCTGGCATGGACTTTGAGTCGGGTTGGTGATTATTCCGTACTCGGAATCAACGTAAAGCGGCGTTGTCCTTTCCGGAGGATGAAACGCTTTGATTCAAAGCACATTAGAGCCTTGTTGTCACGAAGCCAGGGATCGCCTAGCACCACATCGAATGGGTCAAGAAGGTTGAGTACCTTTAAGGTGACACTCTGTGTGTACCCTTGAATACAAATTTTCGCTTTACAAGTACCGATCACGGGTACCGTACGGTTGTCACCGACAACAACTGCGCCATCCGATGGCTCGTACTTCATGCCAACCTGTCGGGTAAAGCCAAGGCTAACAAAAGAGTCGTCCCCTCTAGTGTCAGCCAGTACGTTCACGGGAGCACCAGCTAGGTGTCCTTTGAATTGCATCGTCATGTTGCCTCCACTCTTCCGAGTGAACAGACTCGACGACGGTAAGCCGAGTTTGTGATAAACACGGAATCTGTACGACGGGAGTCGCAACTCCCATGATTCACCCACTCGAGTCCACATCTTGTGGGCACGTGTGAACTCGGCCAACACCTTCCAGTCTTTAAATTTCACTGGGTCAAAATTGTCGACTAAAGGTACTGCGAATGTGATTGAACTCATTGCTTTGAGGGCGTTTGTTTCAATCACCGCGTTACACAACTCTTGCACAATGGTTGGTGTCGCCACCACTAAGCAGGTTCGGTCATGCATCTGGTCTGGTGATGCAAGATTTAGTGGGCAATGTCAATCAGCAAGTGCAGAATGAGGTTCAATGAGAGGGGAGAAAACAACAGAGAAATTTGAACTCGTCAAAAACTCAAATTGTTTAACATCCTCGTCTGAAAACATGAACTCACACTCGTGATCCAGTTTTACCCCTGAGTGGTCCCCACTAACGTCATTCAGGGGTGGGGAAAACCCGCCCCACGGCCCTGTCCGTTACCACGGCCGGGCCCATTGCCGCGACCGCGACCCTGTCCATGGCCTTGTCCACAACCTCCTACTGCAGCATCCCCACGAGGTGCTGCTACTGCAGCTAGCGCCGCGGCCTCTTGTCCACTACTAGCAGCCTCAGGGCACTGAGCTCTAAAGTGACCCGGCTACATGCAGTTGTGGCAAAGCCCTTCGCGGAAGGCTGGGTTGCGACGCTCATGCGCCGCTTGCAACTCGTCATTCTCGCGGCTGCGCTTGTTGTTGGGACCCTTGTATCCACCAGCCTTCTTGGCTGGAGGGTTTGTAGGTTGCTTGCCCTTGGCCCCGCCCCGCTGTCCAGCTGACCCACCAGCCCCTGCAGCGTCCACGCGCATGTCGCGCCCCAGATGTGCACACGCGTTCGGCCGTGCATCAGAGTAGTGTTTCGCATTCGCCGAATACACTTCACTCATGTAGTCGCGCAACACCCTCCAGCTTGTCCAAGCTTGGCCAGTGGCTGTCGTGGTGGTCTTGTCCTTCATCTTCTCGCTGGCGAGACCATCACGTAAGTACTCCAGCAGCATGCACTCTGGGTACTTGATCGTCTGAGTCCCATCGCCCTCGGTGAAGCTTTCGGCTTCCTCCACGAGTGCGGTGAACTCGCTCAAGTAGGATTCGAGCGAGCTGCCTAGCTGTCTGAAGTCCTTGATCTTCTGGAAGGCGCGTTGCGCCTCCTTGCGTTGGATGCACTTCTTACGCATGATCGCGCAGAAAGCCTCCCACGGCATGGGCTGCCACTCGAGGTGCGGCTGCTGCGCAGTCCACTCCTTAACCACGTACTTGAAGAGTTTGTCTTCAAGCCGCATCGTGGCAAGGTCGCCCCACTAACTGAGTGGCGCCTTGTGGACACGTAGGATGTGCTCCATGCGGTTCAGCCAGTCAGTCAGCTTCACGCCCTTCCGGAAGATCTCCACACTGTGGAGGAAGGACATGTTCATGACCGACCCCAAAGTCGTCGAGGTAGGCAAGTCGTCGCTGCCGCCGGCAGTGGCCTCCGCAGCTGCGGCATGCGCCACTTGCTGTAGCATCCGCACCTGGGTCACGCTCTGCAACGCCTTGTCGAGGTCGTTGCATCGGCGGCTTGCCTCATGGGCGGCGAGGCGCTACAGCTGGCGATCACGGTTAAGGTCCGTGATGCTCTACCCGATGTGGGCCTGCAAGTTGGCGAACGCGAACGTGAGCTCTGATGTCGTCAGAGCATCAGCAATGGCCTCCAGGGCCTCGCGTTGTACGTGCACCCTTACCCACTACAAGAGGGTACGGTTCGCGTACACGCCTCCAAGGAGCCCCACCTTTCGGAGGAGACTGTCGTCGGCGACGACGCTCGAGTGGGCGCTGCCTTGCCCCATTGCAGCCGCATCGTAGGAAGGAGGGTCCGCCTCTATTCCTCCGAGTGGTGCCGTATCTCCACCACCGGTGGTGATCTTGAGTCGGCTTGCGGCCTCGGCAGCAAACTCCGCGAGCCTTCGACGGTCATCGCGAATTGCCTTCGCGGCAACATCGTCCAGCTCGTTCTCGCGAGAACTTCCCGTGTGGATGCTTTCAACGCCCTTGTTGCTTTTGGCAGTCTCGCTGCCATCGGCAGCTTGAGGCGATGCGACGAGGGTCTTGCCCTTCTCGAGCAATCGGCTCGAGTTTGTCATACGACGATGGCGATGGTCGCGATCCTCGTCGCCTTCGCCATCGTCGACGTCGTGCTCTTTGACGGGGTCCTCCTTCGGAAGATCCTCCTCCATCGCGTTGTCCGTCGCATGGGGGTCGCCCATGTGCGCGTCGACGTGCTCGTCGAGCACCTTTGCGGCCTCCGCACGCTTCTCGGTGTCGCCGAGGTTGGCGTCGGTTGCCTTAGGCGGAATGGTTGCCCTTGGCGGCACGGTTGCCTTTGGGTTGGCAACCGTGCTCNAACAAGGAGGAATCGCCTCCTTAGAGTTGCTCTCACAATCGGTGAGGCAATTTCAATTTAAATACCTATTTTCCTAGGCCGCCACGTTGGCACAAGGTCGTGGATTTAGAAGCTAGTCCTCCTAGGCCGTGACTCACGGCACTTGGTAGCAACTAGGATCTAGGAAAACAGAAAATCAAAATACAAGGAAGAAATAAGACTTGTGAGTACCGCTCACAAAACAAAGACAAAGAACAAGAAGAGAAGTAAGTACAAGGTCTAGAACAAAACACTACTTGTCTTCTTGTCTTGTTGTCTTCTTGTCTTCCTTGGCCTCCTCTTGAGTCTTCTTTGCGCGTCTTGCGCCCCTTGGCGGCGTCCTCCTTGAGCCGGCGGCATTGGGGGAGCCGCCAAAAGTCCCCAAGTTGTCACCCTCCTTCTTTTGAGGGTGCTCTCAGGTCGTGAGAGTCCCTAAGCTTGGGGAGGGACGTTGTCCCAATTTTTTGGGTGAAGGAGGTTCGAAGGAGCCTTGAAAATGAGGAGGATATTGTGGTTTTTGAGGTGGGAACTCTTCAACCCGCCCCACAAAAATCCTCCTAGCCCCCTGGTTGTGTGGAGATGCTGGAAGAAAAATTCTCCACAACGTACATCTTTTTTCAAGCTCTCTAACGCAACTTTCAGCGCTTCAATCCGTGAAGTGTGGATGCCATAGTCCGTTCTGGCGTTTTTGCTGCTGCTTGTAGGTGCCGGCGGCGTTTCATCTATGTCGTAGCCGCCGTTTCTGTCAAACCCTTGGTCGCGAGGGTCGTCTCTGAGAACCACTGTAACGGGCCGTGTCTCCAGCTCCTACTCTGATGTCATCGTCGGAGTTCGCAGAATGGCGTTCTCAGTTCGCGTTAGGGGTTTACCCCCTTCGCAAGACTGAGGGGCAATCGTCATCAACAACGCAAAGCAGGGAGACTCAAATATTTCGAGTCTCCGGAGGCCCATTTCCGTTTTTAACCAAACCCTTGGTTTTGGGACCCAAACCGGGGGTTTTTACCTCGAACTCGTGTGTTCGCACGAGTTATTTCGTTTGTTTTATGTTGAAGTCCGTCGTAAACGAACTTTGATTCATGTTTTGTCGTTCTAGCGCGAAATCGTCGCGTGCGAGGCACGCGGACGATTTTGCGCCAGCTCTCTCTACCTCACCCTCGCTCCCCCTATCCCTTGTCCTCTCTTGCTCGTTTGCAAGGAGGGCGAGGGGGGACGAGGGCACGAGGCCACGAGGCCTTGCCCTCGAGGCCCTCGTGGCCTCCCAGCCGCCGATCCGGCTGAGGCCGCGATCGGCGGCTGGCGGCTGGCCGGCCGGTGGCCGGCCGGTCGCTTGGACGNTCTAAACGATCTTTGTTTTACGATTTGCCGTTCTGGCCCGAAATCGTCTCGTGCAAAGCACGTTGGCGATTTTGCGCCAGCTCACTCTTCCTCACCCTCGCTCCCCCTATCCCTTGTCCTCTCTTGCTCGTTTGCAAGGAGGGCGAGGGGGGACGAGGGCACGAGGCCACGAGGCCTTGCCCTCGAGGCCCTCGTGGCCTCCCAGCCGCCGATCCGGCTGAGGCCGCGATCGGCGGCTGGCGGCTGGCCGGCCGGTGGCCGGCCGGTCGCTTGGACGGCCGCCGGCCATCCAGCCGGTCGGCAGCGAGCTGGCCGACGGCCAGCGAACTGCTGGCCGCCGGCCAGCCCTCGCTGACGCGAGGGGTGGTGCGCAACCACCCCTTGCATCAGCGAGGAGGGAGTGCCGAACCGGCCCTCTCGCTACACTTCAACTTGATTTTTGTTTCTCTAAGGGAATAGTAGATGTACTATTCCCTCAGAGAAACAAAAAAAGTACGTAGTACACATGTTGCATCACAACATACACAAAGCCCTAAATGGTGTGAAGATATAATCTTCATTGAACCTATGACTTATGCCAATTTACCCACAAAACATCGGTTAACTACCTCAACTCTTGCTCTAATGCTTCCAATGATTCTAAGACGTTTGACTATGTTAAAACAATTATGAAAAATGTGTCACAAAAACATTGATGTCTTGATAATATTTGTTTTATATCCTCATGGCACTAATATTTCATGAGAAAAGAGCTCGGTATTTTTGAAGAAAAACCCAACTTCTAGATAATTGTGGCCCCTCACAACGTAATGTCATGCACATCGTTCCAATCAAGTACCCAAGTGCAAATAAATGACTCATTTTATTTCTCAAAATCATACACATGTGCTCATTGTATCCAATTCCAATCGTCAAAGTACATTTGTAAAGGTAAGCTATCTAGCTTTCCCCAATCATCATGTTTTCTTGAACCCTACAGCTCATCCATGTGACTATCATGTTCCATTGGTCTAAAAATTTGTATTAGAGAAGACACATGCTTGAAGAGCATTCAACACATCAACGATAAGGCGAAAAACTCACAAAAATGTCCAATGCATCTCCACCATCTACATGTTTATAAACCTCGCAAGAATGATGGTGAATGGAGCAAGTGAACCCAACAACACGCAACAAAAATTGGAAAACATGTTGGGGAAATGCTGTGCTGAACACTGTATAAACCAATCTATCCAAATAGCACATACCAAAAGCACAAATTTTGAGAATGGCATAACAGCGATGACACCAACAAGCAACCTTATGATGAACACCTCATGTTGAACAAACCCTTCACCTCTTATGTAGCTCATACGGACTACACCTGACACCATGGGAGGGATCAAGGGACATACTTACATCAACAAACACATGTAATAAATGTTAGGTCTATACAGCTTCAACACCCATTTTCTCTAAAATTTTAATGTGGTATTCGAAGAGCTCAAGAATGCTTTCACAATGGAAGTAATAATCACCAATAAATGTATTCAACTCTTTACTGAATCGTACATTTCACCCATCCTTCCTGGATCATTTTATCCTTCAAAATGTAATGGGACAACAGTTAGCATGTGGTTGACAAGTATGGAAGTGTAACTCACAATTGGTACGGTATTTACTGATGGATGAAAAAACAACCTCAAAGCCTCACAGTTTTGTACCACGGATCAAAGTTAGTGTTTTCATGTAAAGGCCATTCATCAACCGCAATAGATTAGTGGAGCTAGATGAACGGCTCATGTCACTGCTCTCACATCGTAAACTAAAGGTGTTGTACATCTTTAACACGTTTATCAAATGTGGGCCAACTCACTAACTCCACCAGAAAGCTTAGCAAAAATCTCACTCATTATATTGAAAAATATTTTAAAAACTAATGATGAATTTGGTACATGGTACAAGCTTTGATTCTTGCGTGAGTATTCTAGCATCACAAAGTATACCTAGTGCTCTTGAGAAGTTGCAAGTGGTACTGGCCTTCCCCCTTACGAAATGTTTTTTTCATAAAATGGCCTCAAGAGTGATATCCAACAAGCCAACAACATATTCAACATTTTAGACGACCTAAAATGAAGTATCATAGTAGTTTATCTCATCAAAATAGCCAACAAAAATGATAAAATGTAGGAATCCAATGATATACAACTATAGAGCCACAATCTAAATCACTTCAAATGAGAATAAGATTAAAAAAACATCCCTCAAAGAGATTTTTGCCATCAATGCATGCATTCAATTAGTATGATTTGATTTTGAGAAGCTAAGGCATATCTCATTGAAATGGAAAAAGTGAAAGTGCTAAGAAGAAAAGGGGTTCATGGTGAAAAGTAAGGATTCAAGAAACAAAAGAGGGCACGAGTAGATGGGAACCACTTATCTTATTGAAAAAGTGCATGATGAATGTTTGACCAACCTAACATCTCACAAGATTTCCCAAGGGTTTTTGAGATTAAAAATTTCAACCAGGGTTGGAAGGATGAATGGCATACGTGACTACCTTAATGCAATCTAAGGTTTCCAAAAGGCACATACCTGTAAGGAAAGTTGTAGATGGGGGAGCTTCTTACACATTCTTTAATATGGATATGAATGAAAAGTTTTTTCTACATTCTAAGCTAGGGGTGTTTAAAGAAATCTATGCACAAGCACCAACAAATCCATTAAATCTACAAATTTTCATTGGAATTCAAACATCCAGATGCCAAAATGCTATAAAAAGCTGGTGCAATAGTTGAAGACAACATTAGTCTACAGTAAGATCACTTAAAAAAACAAATCAAAATGAAAATGCAGTATGAGATTACTGTATGTGGGCATGAATGGGAAAACATGACTCTTGACTTTTATCTAGTGACCGAAAAACATCGATACGGCTAGCGAATCAATGGATAATGAAGTAATATAGAACGAAGCAGCAAAGGATATTCAAGCACTTCTAAAATTCCAGACGTAGAAAATACCACTTGATGTGGCCAAATGATACACACTACACGGGGCACAAGAGTAGCTTATCCATAACAAATAAAGAGAAGAGGAAGATATTGGAATAGCTAATACAACAGCTCCAATCTTAATGGCCTTGATATGTCACAATTTTGGTGCCATTCGGACTACATTTGCATCCTACATGAAATATTTTGAATGGTTTTGAACCCATAAAACTACCCCTACTACTATTTCCGCAATATTGTGTCATTCAATTCATAGAATCAAAGCAAAGTAGTAAATTGTTGATCAAGGGAACCTACCAAAAACCAATCACAAGTTGAACAAAATCAAAAGGTGATGACATGCGATGGTTTGTCAAGGGTTCATCAAGTAAATCACATCACCCTATAGTTCAATTTTGATGAAAAAAGACAAATAAATAGATTCAAATATACATGCATTGAAAAGCATTTAAGGACGTAATAATTGAGAACCACAACCACCTTTTGTAAGTAGAAAGTTTTTCACCAGCTCTGTGGGCAAAGAATTTGTGTCAAAATCAACTTACATGGTTGTTACCATCATGTTTACGTATCAGATCAGAATTTTGGGAACACTCTTATTCCCTAATTTGAGTTGTGGTTCATACCATTTAGATTCATGTGTGTCCAATGAACAACATTTTCCAATTGTACCTTGAAAATTTTCTTCTTTCTTACCTATGAACCATCTTGGCGGACAATTGCTATTCAAACTTGCATTATAGGCACATGAAAAAATGTATTAAAGTCTTTGTTTAGACATAATGTATGGAAAAGTCTGAAAATACAACTTTGATTATCCTTTAACGGATTTTCTAAGCCACATCATAAGTTGTGGACGGATCACCAATGACTGGCCCACACTAACGAATGCTAGGGAAATACAATTATCATTATGCATTGAAAATTGTTATTGTTCATTTGCAAAGGAATATGTTCTATTGTTAGCACCTCTCTCTTACCTCACTAAAAATAGTGTTGGGTGGAATTATGAAGAGAGCAAATAATAAGTGTGAAATGAATCAAGAACATTATGACCTTCGCGCCAATCATATAATTAGTACATATATTTATGGAATTTATCATGGCCATGGACATGTCTGATTGAGAAAACTCTTTTTTTCTCCTCTAATGCGACGATGGAAAACAACCTGTTGTGTACATGTCGTGAAAAGTACGAGGGCCAAAACTCTATTGTGGTACACGAGTATGAGATGCGAGTCTTTGTGCACAAATTCAAGACACGGTGATGCTTTTAGGAATGTTGAAGATGTGTTGTCTACACCGACCCCCATACGCTGAAACACCTTTAAACTTTGCCAAATCTCACTTGTCAACAAACTCGATGAATGGAATTGATTGCGTCTAGCATGGACTACACCGTCGAGTGCCAAGTGAGGAAAACAAATGAAGCAGATATCCTCGTACTGTAAGTGGACTTTTTAGTCGAAATGATTCTACCGCTCATAGAATGAGTTCATTACCTTATGGTGATGTTTGTAAAGGGTTACTAGGAGTATTGTGCCAACTTTAGACACCTGTCAGCAGAAAACACGTATCAGCGGTACAAAGCAAGGCATGTGGTGTGTTTCTATACATCACGTGATGGGCTTTTCAAGCCTAATCAGGTTTTAGTGAAAATTGACGGTTTAGATGGACAACGTCCGTACAGGCATCCATCGCGATGGATGCCTGACCCTCTAGGCACTAAGAGCCCAGCTTCCACACTGTCCACCGCCAACCCCCCCCGTGCAACCAATTACTAGCACTACCCGCACTACTGATATCACCAAGGCTCTCCTATTTTACCAGACTGTGGTGCCTTACTCCCCTGGCCTACCTCCCTACCTTTCGCTTCCCATGCCCTCCTTCCACGCGCGTGCCCTCTGGCAGCTTCGTACATCCAGCCTCCCCTATGAGCTCTACCTCCCTCTAGCATTGCGCCGCTACTCTGCTTGTCTGGCCACCCAGTTTTCTCATCCAACGTTGCATTTTGTGCGGGACTTTCCAGTGTTTTATGAGGTGCGGGGTCGGTTTCCCTGTCTCTTTCCTATTGATCTGCGGTGCTTCTCGCTAAAGGACTTCCTCTCTTTCGAGGACCAGGCCTGCTTGGCGTCTTGTGTGGCAGGTATGCTCCAGGTCTACTACAGTTACCACAGCAGCCCCAGCTTGCAGCAGACACCGGGTTACCCGCATCGACCCCGTGCTCCCCCTCCCTCGCGCCAACGCCACATCCTCAGCATCTGCAGCCCAGGATGACAGACGCTAATCATTTAATATGGTGGATTCGTATGGAGCGAGCTCGTAGCATGTAGCAGCCTTCTGGCCGCCGCGCAGCTGAGCTCGGCATTTGTGATATGCCATTACTAGGCCTCTTTGGCCACCATTGGCATGTCACTCTTAATGCCCTTGTTTGCACTGTAGCTCCCCCCTCAGAATCTCCCTAGGACTTCATTTACTTTGACCCTTATGTGCTTCTTTACACTTGACAATGGGCACATGCATGCCCCTCTTCATGGTTGTTGTGCGTGGATATCCCTCATGACTCTCACTGTTACATGTGGCTCCGTGACACCGTCCATTCCCCGTGGAGGGGTAGCAACGATAAACATAATAATCTATCTATCTATCTACCATCGCGATGGCTTCCCTTCCAAGTCGCCATGGGCCCAGACCATCGCGTGATGGGCCTGGACAGTAGCCTGCTTCTGTGACTCTGTAATCTTGTCCATTTTATTTTTTGGAAACATGAAATAAGCGCAAGTCTCAGTCTCGGCCATCGGGACCAATCAAGCCTCGAGGCCGATGGGGCTGGATGGTGTCTAGCGAGTGACGACCTCCATCACGTGATGGACCCGTCCGGAACATCCATCGAGCGGGAGACAATCGCCGTGGATACATGTACGGATAGAAAAATCGAGCCCGTTCTTTTCCTTAATATGTCTGCATATTTGCGTTTTATTCAGGCGGGACTCGGCGGGAGCCCCATCACGTGATGGATGGAAAGACAGCCATGTTTTGCACCTGGAGCTTGAACAGGGACCACATCTGTCCGGGGGCGAGTGCCCCTGGACGTGACCAGTAAAATCCTTTTATGCATAGCGACAACAGAGGAGCATCGATTATACCTCCGAACAATCGCATTCCTAACTTACGTCTGTTGCATTGTCCCCTCTGTTCCTCGCCCTCCGTACCTGGCTCCGCTCTCCCTATTTCGCTCGTTGCGCGCGCTGTTTCAGCAGTGGTTGCATGATTCTGCCCTCATCTGCTGCTGCTTTCTCGAGCGCGTGGGTTGGCCTCCCTCGGCCTCAACGGTTCGCACTTGTATGT
>SZWC01000837.1:122103-160296 GCA_023375785.1 Penium margaritaceum
GTCAGTGGATGCGCCAATTGGCGGACTGGTGAGGTGGTTTGGAGTGACCACCCCAAAAGTGTCACTGCCCACACACCTTAGAAGCCAGGCCTAGGACTATATGTACCAGGCTCATTCCTCATTCTAATTACACAATCTGGCCTTAGATGCTCCTCACAGAGTTGTCCAACTAAGGAACAGTATAAAGAAGACACTGGTTGGTCTAAGCCCCAGGAGTTAGTCTTTGACTAGCACCTCGCGCGAAAGTGACCAAGTGTTAAGTGGACACAGTTGCTAGCAAGTGATTGCCTAGGAACTGCTCAGTGTGGAACCGTGATCCTGAGGGTGATATCTTCCCCTAGCTGAAATGCTAGGAGCGGACGGCAGGTGCTATTGTGTCGGCCCTGTTTTCTAGTCCGTTTGCCTCAGGCCGGTTGACATGTTGCAGCACATTGATTTCTTAACCAAGGCCCTTCGCTTTGGCACATTCAAGCGTGTTATCTATGTTGTTGGCCCTACATTCATGTGTGCTGCACCTGATTGATCTTGCTTCTCATTTTTCCCTCTTCTAGCTATGTCGTGGACATTCATCTTGTTGGTTTTTCCACACCTCTCATTGTGCTCTATTGTGTCTTCCCAGCTTGTGTACATCGGCATGTAGATGACTGACGGTGAGACAGGACGCTGCTGGAGTGTCATCCGGTGGAGCCGACACGTGCTGAGATCTACACGCGTCTTGCCAGAGCCTCTTCCCCAGGCGTGAGACATGCTCAACTCCATTGGCGGACCTCCACAGCAGTAACGCCGTTGGCGGTCACCGATTCCGCAGTTGCTATCTGTGCCCATCCTGTGCTAAATCTGACTGCGTCATTGCACTCGCAGCGTCACGTCTAGTCTAGGGTCCGAGTTTCATATTTTTTGGACACGGTTGTGTTTGGGGTGATTCTGACCTATGCACCACCCGGGTTTGGGTGGTCATAACCCATTGCTGCTGTTTTTTCTAGATGATTCTGACCGCACAACTGTGTTCGCAGTGTGCGTATATTGGCATGGTCTAATTTTCCAGGGAAAACGGATGACGCTCGGGTCTCGGGCCGTTGGCTGTCGGGCATGGCTCACCGAGAAAACCCTGCCTGCCAAAAAATAGGTCATTTTTCTAATTGGCTGAAAACTTGAGTAACAACCTCTATAGAGCTAGGGGGGCTAGTTCTTGGAGGGATCTCCCATTGTTTTTCATTCTCAGTTGCTAATCACACTCTACTCAATTCTCTCTGCCATTCTGGCGCTAACTTCTCGGTGCGTAGTTTCTCTCTCACAAACTCTTAGAGTAGCTAGAGGGGCCAGTAGTGCAAAGCATCGAGCGTGGGGCCATACCTACTCCAACTGTGCTGCAGCCCCAACCTGCTGTTCTAGACTAGTTTCCAGCATGGTTCAGAGCTAGAGCGCAGCAGAAGCAGCAAATCTGGACAACAGCGAGGTGTACGGGTCCCAGTCTACGCCAGTGGTCCCAAAAACATGCTTGTGCAGGGGATACTCTGCCGGATTTTTCCTAGAAGAGTTAGTCCACCGGATGGCATCATCCTGACATGGGGGAAATGCTGTCGAAGTTTCTTTGGCAGCACTAATCCCGCGATGGTGGTAGCGTTGGCAGACTCGCGGCTGGCGAACCGACGGGAGACGACATGACGGCACCGACGCATGCGACAATGGCGCCAGACAAGGGAAGTCTCCTTGCCTTCTCCCCCTTCCCTTGGTGCTGCTGGTGCAGCATCAGCGGCACCTCACACTGTAGCGGCCACGGTAGCAGCCGCAACACAGCCACGGCTGCCACAGCAGCCAACCGTGATAGCTGAAGTAGCAGTTGCGGTTGTAGCAGAGGTGCGGTTGCAACAGAGCCGCATCTGTAGTAGTAGTAGCCACGTAGCTGTGGCTATCGCAGCCTCCGTATAGTAGTAGTAGCAACAACAGCCACACAGCCACAGCAGCTGCAGCACCAACCCCAACAAGCCGTAGCAGCCGTAGCAGCCGCACAACAGCCGCAGAGCCACGTAGCCGTGGTTGTTGTAGCAGCCAGGTGTAGCAGCCAAAGCAGCAGTCGCAGGTGGAGCAGAGTCGCAGATGTAGCAGCAGTACCAATGCAACCATGACTATTGTAGCACTTGTGCAGCAATAGCAGTAGCCACGTAGCCGTAGCAGCTGTAACATCCCCGACGAGCCATAGCAATCGTAGCAATCTCGACAAGCCATAGCAACTGCAGCGGCCGTAGTAGTTGCAGCGGCCGTAACAGCCATGGTATCCAGAGCAGCCGTAGTAGCGATAGCAGTAGTAGCAGCAATAGTAGCCGCAACCGCAGAAGTAGGAGCAATAGCCGCTACAGCGCCAACAGCAACATTAGCACCTACAATAGTAGGAGCAAGAGCAGCAGGAGTAGGGCGGGCACAAGGTCAGCAAAACGCTGTTGCTGTCGTCAGCCATATTGAACTGCTGCAGGCATAAGCAGGAGGGTACCAACCTCATTGCAGACATCATTGTTGATGATAACAAAAAGGACAAAAAAACACAAGAAATTTGGAAGAACAACAAAACAAGACAAAAAGGAGGGAACCATGACTAAGAGGCCCAGTGGGGAGGGGTCCTCCTCTGTTGGAAGACCCAATAACCCCCCTTCCTGTAGTAGTTGCAGCAGCTGCAACAATAGCAACAGCAATAGTAGCAGCCGCTACAACAGCAACAATAGCCGCCGCTGCAGCAGCAGTAGTAGCGGCCGCAACAGCAAATGCAACTGCAACAATAGCGGCAACCTCCGCTACTGTACCAGCAATAGTAGCAACACCCATAGCAGCAAACGTAACTGCAATCACAACAGTAGCTGGCATCGCCGCTGCAGCAATAGCAAGAGTAACGGCACCTATAGCACTAGTGGCAGCCGTAGTAGCAGTAACAGCAAGAGTAGCAGCAGCAAAAACAACTCGTAGGCTTTATTTCCCATTACACTGGCTTACAAAATCCTTTAGCCGCCATACGCCAGCAGCTCGCAACACTGACACAACAGCTTGTCACACTGCAGCCGCCGACACCGTAGAGCCATACTAGCGTTCCTCCGCCCTTCCTTCCACCCGGTCATGCAAGTTCTGCTGGGTCTGCCGCCATTCACTACTTGGCGTAGCAGCACACTCAGCACCAACGTGAGATTGTATCTTTTGTCCTCGGCCCCACTCTGGGTGCTGGCCGCAGTCCAAAGGACTTTGAGCCCCCACCCTTGCCACTATAGGCCAGGGAGCAGTTCCAGAACTGGGCGCTCAACTTCCATATCTGGGCGCAGGGTGAGGGCCTGTGGCCATGCTACATATTGCCCTACAACTCCACCCAAGCCAAGCCGTGCGTGCCCTTGTCCTTATCATCCCTCTAGCTGCACGCCTTGCTTGCGAGCCTTTCCAGGCGATTTCACCACCGGCGGAACTCCAGACCTCGCCACGCCATGGCACATTCTCACACGCTTGGATTGTCTCTCTAGCAAAGCCAAGAATAGCCACCTGCTTTTGAGAGTTTTACTCCCTCCACATGGGGGAGAAGGAGTCTACCACCTCCTACTGGCAGCGGGCGAAGGACATCCACCGATGCCAGGACGACACTGCTCCACCTCCCCTCCCCTCCACCTCCCCTCCCCTCCACCTCCCCTCAAGCGCGGGGCTACTGACATCTTTGCCAACGTCTTTGTCTACTACTCCCAGGAAAATCTTGCCACGATGGTAGCCCAGGGCACCCTGACGCCCTGGGCATCCGATTTGTTCCTCAAGATTGAGGAGGCTTGTCTAGAGTCACGCATCTAGCGGACAGAGGCCCTTGCCTCCCATGTTCAAACCTCCATGGCTGTTGCTCCTCCCTTCGCAACTACATCCATCGACTCTTCATTGTGAGAGGAAGAAGCTCAGGGGTAAGAAGGGCAAGGGCCAGTTGCAGTAGGTGATCGGGTCGAGTGGTGGCGACTCGGTCTGCCACAATTGTGGCAAGCCAAGGCACGGCTAGTACACGTGCCCGATCCCAACGGACGAGGCGTGCGTCATCGCCACCATGCATTGTCAGCGTGAGCGCCGTCTAGCCGATGCTACCATGGCTTTCACCGTCCCTACTGTCTCCTCCCTGTTCGCAGCTCCACTCCTCCGACATCCGCAGTAGTCCCGCCATCACCGGCCCTAAAGTAGCACCATCCACAACCGTCGGGACCCCCCTTTCTATTGCCGACGCAGTCCTCCTCCCTTCCAGGGTCTGGTGCTGCCATTCCGTATTCAGTATACATTACTGGACCCTCCACTCGCGAGTGTCAGTTGGAGCAGTTCATCGCGCTCCAGCTCAGCCTGGCCCACCTCATCCCAAGGGAAGTACAATTTGTGTCACCTAATGCTCCCCTGTCCCACTTTGCATGACTGAGTCCGCATTGCAGTTGTTTCTTGCTTCCACGACAAAGCCCTCCTCTCCTACCCATATCTGTGACAACGTCGCATGGCGTGACGACTGGCACTCTCATTTTGCGCCCCCGTCCACCACGTCTGCTTCTCTTGCCTGCTGTCTTGTGACTGTTAGCGGCCTCGCGACATACGTCCAGGATCTCGCCGAGACTTGGATCATTGAATCTGGGGCCACACATCACATGACAGCCTCTCACGAGGCATTTAGTGTGCTTGGTCCGGTCGCCGATGTGACCGAAGTCCCGACGGGCTCTGGTCAGGTGTTACCTATTTGCGGTGTCGGCATCGTTTGTTTCTGTAGTCTTGTTGGAGATGTCTTTGTGAATGACGTCCTCTTTGTCCTCGGTCTTGAGCTCAGCCTCCTGTCTGTGACTACCCTTGATTGCATGAGCATGGACGTACTACACTCGCATGGTGTTGGCACTGTGTCGTTGTGTCCGTCTAGTCGTGTTGTCCTCCACGCCACTGGCCGTGGAAACTTGTGGCACGTGCCTCGTCTTTCCACTCTTCCACCTGTCCCCTCCCCGTTGGCTCACACATGCCAGGTGTGTGTCACAAGCACGCTCTCTCTGCAGCACACACACCTCTTGCACCGCTGCCTCTGCCACGTCCACTCTACTGTCGTCGATAGTATGCACCACACCCAGCCAGCCAAGGGCCTTGATCCTGCCTCCTTTCCTTTGCCGTGTCCCACTGAGTGCATTGATTGTGCTCAAGGGATGATGCACCGATCCAGTTACCCTTTGTCCTCCTCTCATGTGTTTGCCCCTTTGGACCTTTTCCATTATGATTTCACGGATTTCCTTCCAACGGAGTCTGTCAGGGAACATGGAAGGTATAACCTGACCCTCACCGACTACTCCTGCTATCGCTGGGTCTTCTATCTTCCACAGAAGAGTAATGTCGCTCCCACCATTAGGGAATGTCTTGTACGTGCGGAACGTGAGTTTGGTCGCCCTCTTCACTGCTCCCGCTCTAATCGTGACGGCGAATTCATGGGGGAGACCACACTGTTCCTTGCCTCCCGTGGCATCCATCACAAGTCGTCGGCGCCTTACATGCCAGTCTAGAACGACGTCTTCGAGCGGTGGAGCCGCACCATGGCCAACGCTATCTGCACCATGCGAGTCGAGTCTAGACTCTTTGATAGTTTATACTTTTAGGCCATAAATTACACGACGTGGGTTTGGAACCGGATTCCCCACGGACCCCTTCCCTGGTAGTCCATACCGTACTAGCATTGGTGTGGTGAGCGGGTTGACCTTCGCCTGGCCCGCGTCTGGGCCTGCGTGACCGTGCTGTGGTTGCCCGCCCTACAGCAGGGTGGCAAGCTCACCCTCCGCGGGCGTCCTTGCACCTACCTCAGTGTCTCCCGTCACTACATCATCAAGTCACACGACACTCTCTTCTTTGAGGGGCTCTTTCCTTACAACCTCATTCGCTCTGGCTAGTCATTATCCGTCCCGTCGCCTGGGGGAGTGGTGAGTCTGTCCTCTTTCCTGCCGCTTCTCGTTGGCACATTGCCTGAATCTGCTTGTCACTCTAGGCTGGCATCTCCGGTCTCGTCGGCTGGTCACTTCGAACAGGTAGCCCCGGCCGCACCCTTTGGTCCCTCCGGGCCGGCGTCCCCGGTCTCTTCCTCTAGTCCCTCCGGACTGGCTATCCCAGTCGCTTCTGGCGGTCCCTCCGGGCTGGCATCTCTGGTCTCGTCGGCTGGTCCCTTCGGAGCGACAGCCCCGGTCGCACCTACTGGTCCCTTCGGAGCGGCATCCCCAGTCTCAACCTTTGGTCCCTTCGGACCGGCTGCCCGGGTCGCGTTTGCTTGTCCCTCCGGGCCGACATCCCTGGTCTCCTCCGCTGGTCTGTCCAGACCAGGAGCCCCGGTCTTGTCGGCTGGTCCCTCTAGACCGGCAGCCCCGGTTACATCTGCTGGTCCCTCCGGGCCGGTTCCCCCAATCTCGTCGGCTGGTCCATCCGGACCGGCAGTTCCGTTCACGTCCGCTAGGTCCTCTGGACCAGTAGCCCCGTCCACCTCTGCTAGCCTCTCAGACTTGCCCCCTGCTTCTTCCTCTATTTCGTCTCCCGCCCTACCACGCTACACGTGTGGCCTGGGCAATAGCCTCCAACCCAAGCGGTCAAGGAGCGCGCAGACCACGGCACCGCGCCTTGGCTGCATGTTGCCCCATGTGTCTTGTCGCTTCTCAACAAACCTACTTCCATGGTCGTGAGTAGGGATCCTTGCACCAAGGCCCTTGACCTCACCACATTGGACGTCATTGACACTCGGGTTCCGTACCGGGCTATGCCATGCTCCATCAAGAGCACCAGGAGGCCGTCACGGCCGTACTCGCACGCATCTCATCAGGGGCCCAAGACACGCAGACCCTCACAGTCCACTCCATTGCATACCCCGACGACCCAACCACCATTTGCAAAGCTCGTGCTTCTCTTGAGGTCGCGCACTAGGATGTTGCGTGTGTCGACGAGCTCGCCGCCATCCCGCATCATCATGTTTACAACCTCGTAGACCTTCCTCCTGGCCGAAAAGCCATCGGCGCCAAGTGGGTCCTCCAGCGGAAGTGGAAGCCCAACGGGTCCTAGGACAAGTACAAGGCTCGCCTCACAGCCAAGGGTTTTGCTAAGGTCCCTAGAGTCGACTACGACCAGATCTTCATCCCGGTTGGCCGTTTCTCCACTAGTCGAATTCTCTTTGGCCTGGTTGCCCAGCACTGATGGGAGCTGCATCAGATGGACGTGAGCAACCCCTTTCTCCATGGCTCGTTGGAGGGTAAGGAGCTCTACATGTTGTAGCCCCCAGGGTTTAATGATGGCTCAAGCAAGGTCTAGAGGCTACGAAAGACCCTCTATGGCCTCAAGCAGTCGCCTTGCTACTGGAACCAGGGGATTAGTCGCACGCTCCTCAGTGGCAGTCTTCTCCGCAGTAGTGCAAATCTTGCACTTTTCATCAGCCCTCGAGACCAGATCTTCATCGCTGTCCTTGTCTACGTAGACAACATGCTTATCGCGTCACCAAGCACAACTACCATTCAATGTGTCAAGGACCTGATACACAATGCCTACTAGATGAAAGACCTCGGGTTCGCCCGAGTTTTCCCGGATTTGGAGCTCAAACATCATCACTCCCAAGGTGTTCTGCATGCCCATCAGGCTGCCAATGTCTAGACCCTGTGTGCTCGCTTTTCCAAGAACCTGCCCCTCCTGCCGAGCACATCCTCACCCATGTCACTGGATGGCCAGTCAAAGCCAAAGAATTCTGATCCAGCCGTGGTGGGGGAGCCAGTTGACGTGACCACGTATCTACACGTCATTGGCTCAATGATGTTCCTGGCGATGACGACGCGTCCTGACATTGCGTTTGCCGTCAACCTCCTGGTCGAGTTCTCCCAGGAGTTTTGTCACCTCCACTTCGAGGCCACGATCCAAGTACTACACTATGTCGTCTCAACTCCACGACGAGGCCTCATGTTCCGCCGACAGTCGTTTGTTGTGGTGGGCTACACCCACAGTAACTGGGCTGGCAATCCGGATGGTAAGAGCCACACTGGCTGGATCTTTCTCATTGGTGGCATGACTGTGTCCTCGTGTAGTGGAAAACAAGGCTACATTACACGCAACACTATTGAGGCTGAGTATATGGCTCTTGGCTTTGGCTCATGTGAGAGCGTGTGGCTCCGTCGCCTCTTACCCAAGTTGAGTCAGTGAGTCACATTGTTACGTTGCACTGTGACAATGAGAGTCCCATGGCCTTCGCCGACAATGACGGCATACATCACACCCGCACAAAGCACATCAATGTCGGGTATCACTATGTGCGGTCGTTGTTGCATGACGACAGCGTCACCATTGTGTGGGTTGAGGCAACATGAAAATTGGTTGATTTCTTGACCATGGCACTGATGCGCGACTCGTTCAAGAAGGTTGTGAGTGCGGTCAGTGTGCGACTATGAGCTAACCTATCTGCTCTTGCCTGCATGTATGCATACCTGTCCTAAGGGAGTCTGTCGGATTGGTGGATGTGCCGCTGCTCGGCCATGTGCACTACGCCTGTGAGTCATGGGGGAGTGTTGGTTTTTGCACACCTCTAATTGTGCTCTATGGTGTCTTCCCGGCTTGTGTATATTGGCGTGCAGATGACTGACGGTGAGACGGGACGCTGCCGGAGCGTCATCCGTTGGAGCTGATGCGTGCTGAGGTATACATGCATCTTGCAGGAGCCTCTTCCCCAGGACTGAGACGTGCTCAGCTCCATCGGCAGACCTCCACAACAGTCACGCCACTGGCCGTCACTGACTCTGCAGTTGCTGCTCGTGCCTGTCATGTACTAAATCTGACTGCGTCATTGCACTCGCAGAGTCACGTTTAGTCTAGGGTCCGAGTTCCATGTTTTTCGGACACTGTTACGTTTGGGGCGATTCTGGCCGAGGCACCATCCGGGTTTGGGTGGTCATAACCCCTTGCTGCTTTTTTCTTTGATGATTTTGACCACATGACTGCATTCGCAGCGTGGGTATTTTGGTATGGTTTTTTTTTCTTCAGGGAAAACGGATGGCGCTCGGTTTTGGGCCGTTGGTTGTCTGGCAGGGCTCACGGAGAAAACCTTGCCTGACAGAAAATAGGGCATTTTTGTGATTGGATGAAAATCTGAGTTAGAAGCTCTATAGAGCTGAGGGGAGGCTTGTTCTTGGAGAGGTCTCCCATTATTGTTCATTCTCAGTTGCTAATCACACTTACACAGTTCTGTCTGCCTTACTGGCGCTAACTCCTCAACAGACAGTTTCTCTCTCACTAAGTCTCAGAGTAGCTAGAGGGGGCAGCAGTGCAAAGCAATGGGTGTGGGGCCATGCCTACTCCAACTGTGATGTAGCCCCAACATGCCGCTCTAGACTAGTTTCCAGTTGCATCTGTTCACATGCTATATCATCCTCTGTTGCATGTCTTGATTGTCGCACATTGTGTTTTTGCATTCGCCTATTCTTTAGAATCAAATTAAGTGACAGTTATATTCGTCCAAAATTTCTGGCTTAGTAACTTCCACCCTGTTTCGTCCATGGGCGTCTTTGTTAATTATGTGTTGGATAATGGTCGAATGCTAGTTCAGCTCCATGTTCTGTCCCCTCAACTTCGAATTTCAAAACGCGATCTTTGGAACGTTGGAGGGATGTCGCGCCCCTCCCACCCTTCGCACGTCGCGCGGCAATCCTCTGAGCAGTCTGCGTGCGATCCTGGTGACAAGGCATAGGCGACAACTGCTTGTCTACGTGAATTGGACCGCGATCCGATGCACGGAGACTGACAGACTGCAAGGTTCCGCTCTAGTCCCACAGTAGCTGAGCTGCCCCTTCAACTGATTTACGTGGGCAAGGCTCCACGTTGCCATCCCAATGCATGATGGCACCCTGGAGTCACATTTGTTTTGGACTGTGTTGTGCAAGCATTTGAGTAATTTCTTTGTTGCATTTTTCTTTACGAATAATGTATAAAGAAACAAGTTTTTTTGTACTTTTGAGAGTGATTCGTCCATGGGCAAAGAAGTTTTATATGTGCCAGAGTGGATGAAGGAAAACAATTGTTATAGTCGAATGAAAGAGACACTACGGTATCCTTGTTGTTGAGGCCCGGGTTCACAGTGGTTTGTACCGGTACCTTAGGAGACTTTGTACTAAAAGACAGCTTACTAGCACTACTGTCGCTGGCGCGGTAGTACAAGGTGGCCAGCTAACTCACTAGCACACACAGGTGGAGGTGAGAGCAGCAAGGGGTTGGCTAGGGACACAAGTACAAGTGTCAGAAGCTGCAAAACTTTGAATTGTGCGGAGAGAGATGACAAATGAAGCCTGAGTAGCCTAAATAGTGCCACGGCTCTACTGGATGCACACACACACACACATACGGCACACAAGGGCGCTATTTTTTAGGAGGACAAAACAGTGGCAAAAACACAGTTTTGGCCACAACTCTCACTAGACACGTCAGGATGACGAGCCGTTTGAACCTGAACGACCGCATCGACAAGATCTACGTCCTGATAGGCTGCACGCCTATGTGCTATACCACGGCATGAATCTAAAAAACACGAGAGTCTTCTGGGCGTCCATCGCTACCGGCCGCTGGTCTTCTGCCACCGTCGCCAGTCTCAGGGATCTACACGTGAATGGACATGAGCCGAGGGGTCACCGCAAGCCGTGTACGACACACACAACAACACTCCCCCATGACCGGAGGGCGAAACACGTCCATGCACATGCAGACACTATCGCTGGACAAAACAGGATATGCACAGCCGCTGCAGGTAGCAAGCACAACATAGGCAATGTGGCACATGAGGGATCAACCTGCAACAGGGATGGGGCAAAGTCCCACGGAACAAATGGCCGCATGAAACTTAAAACGACCCAGAGCCTTGGTCAGAAAATCCGCGCACTGCCAGTCAGTGCGCACGTGTATGACTCGGATCTCACCACGATCAACTAGATCACGCACGAAGTGGTGCTCGATATTGATGTGCTTTGTGCGTGCATGGAACACACCTGAGTTCTTGGTGATGGACTCCGCGCTCATGTTGTCACACTGGAGAACTACGGGGGGAATGGAATGACGCAGTTCACGCAATAGACGGACAAGCCAGACACACTCCGCTGCACTGGCGCCTAGAGCAACATACTCTGCCTCAGCCGTACTGCGTGCAATGCAGCCCTGCTTCCCACTTGGCCAGGACACAGTAGTGCCTCCAATAAGAAAGATGTAGCCAGTGCGGCTCTTACCATCTGGACTCCACGCCCAGTCACTGTCTATGTACCCTTCGAGCACAACTGACACCTGCTCGCAAAAGCACAGGCTGAAGCGTGCGGTGGACAGGATGTAGTGCACACACCGGACTGCGACCTCCAGTGTTTGCTAGCATGGAGCCTGCGAGAACTGGGCAAGCACGTTGACAGTGATGGCAATATCGGGCCGTGTCGTGGTGGCCAAGTACATGAGCGAGCCGATGACTCGCAGGTACAGGGTCACATCGACTGGCTCCCCTAGCTGGGTCATCCACCTTCAAGGTGGCCTGCCCCTCAGGAGTCATGGGCGTGGAGGCCGTGCGGATGGCAGCGAGGAGGTCGGCAAAGCGCTTCCCCAAAGTCTCTGCGTAGCGTCCCTGATGGACACGGAGTGTACGGCAGACACGGTCGCGCACGATCTCCATCCCCAAAAAGACGGAGGCCTCACCAAGATCTTTCATCTTGTAGGCCGAGGAGAGAACGGCCTTGGCAGCGTTCACTGCTCTCAGGTTAGGCGAGGCGATCAGAAGTTCGTCCACGTAGACGAGGATGGCAATGAGCGGTGCCATCCTCAAAGCCGGGTGGCTGGACCATGTAGATCTCCTCCTCAAGGTCCCCGTTCAGGAATGCGCTGTTGACATCCATCTGATGGAGTTCTCAATTGTGCTGTGCCGCCTGGCTCAACAGCGTGAGCTAGTCGTCATACGCACAACATGGGCAAAGGTCTCAGTGTAATCCACGCCAGGGATCGTAGAGAAGCCTTTTGCTATGAGGCGCACTTTGTAGCGCTCCATAGTGCCGGCTGGCTTCAGCTTCTTGCGTAGAACCCACTTGGCCTTGATGGCCTTGCGGTTCTTTGGCAAGTACACCAGCTCAAAGACGTCGTGCTCTCGGATGGCATCGAGCTCAGCCTGGCAAGCAGCACGCCACTGCTCAGCGTCAGAGGCTGAGCCGCAGATGGGGCAGGGCGCGGGATGCCGGTGGGCACAGCCTCTGGGGACAGCCCCTGGGGTGTCGGCGATGGAGTGACCGTACTGGACGGGGGCATTGTGACAACCGTGCCAAGAGCTTCCCCCACACTACGGGGTCCGGCACACCCCGGGGCATGCACAGCACGCAGAACGTGGATGCGGGCAAGGTCGCGAAAGGCGATATGCTCAAAGAAGAGAGCGTCACGGGACTCCACGATGCGGCGTCGCTCAGGGTCCCAGAACCGCCAGGACTTGGACCGCGGGGCGACGCCAACGAAGGCGCAAATGCGGCCCCACGGACAGAGCTTGCTCCCCTCCTGCTCCGGTGTGAACCAGACGCAAGCAAGGGAGCCCCAGACACGAGCCAGGAGTAGATCCGCGCGACGCCCGTACCACATTTCGTAGGGCATGCGATGACCGGGGAGGGGGCCGTGGGGAATGCGGTTCTAGACTCAGGTCATGTACGCCATGCCTTCGAAGGCAAAGGCCTCAGGCATGGCGCTGTCTTCACGCATGACGCGGACCGCATCCTCCATGGTGCGGTTCTAGTGCTCTGCGACACCATTCTGCTGGGGGGTGGGGAGAGCGGAGAGGTTGTGGAAGACACCGAGCTCTGTGAAGGAGCGGGCCATGTCACCGAGGTACTCGTTGCCGCGGTCCAAGCGAAAGGTCTGAAGGAGGTGGGGAGACTGGCGCTCAGCCATAACCAGCCAAATGCGGACTGCAATGGCGACATCACTCTTTTGACACAGACTATAGACCCAGCGCATGCGCGTGAAGTCATCAATCAACGTCAGGATGTAGCAACCGCTGTCCTCCTGAAACTTGACAGGGAGCGGACCCATGAGGTCGGAGTGGAAAAGCTCCAAGGGCCGACGAGCCCAGGAGACAGACGCGGGATAGGTGGACCGGTGCATTTTGCCTTCAGCAAAGGCCAAGTAATCGATCGTGGACGGTGCCTCGAAGGATGTCGCATCAAGACCGAGAGTGGGCTGAGTGCGGACTAGCCTGTCGACAGCCCCTAGGTGCACATGACAGAGGCGTCGATGTAGGAGACGGTGATGCTCGGGAGATAGAGCACCAGGGACGAAAACACGAGCATTGGGAGACGGAGGCAAAGGGGATGCACTCGCACAGGATCGAGAAATGTGATACAGATCATCAACGACCGTCCCACTGAGGACGGTCTCCTCGGTGTCACACACAAAGATGCGAGCATCGGCAACTGTGTGCGTGACACCCAGACCCATCTTGGTGCAAGCACAAACAGACAGCAAACTGAGTTCCAGATCAGGGACAAAGAGAACGTCGGGATGTATACGGGACCAGCGGGCCCGGTGAACTGCACAACCCCAACACCCTGGACAGGGACCTCATGGCCAGCTATAGTGCGAACAGAGAGAAGAGTGCCAACAGGATGCAAGACGACAAAGTAGTCACGGTGATAAGTCATGTGGTGGGTGGCGCCAGAGTCAACGACCCAGGTGGCGTTGGTGACACGCGTACAAGGGGCAACGTGGCACTTGGCGTCGGGACAAGGCGTGGCGGCAGGACGATCAGCTGGGGACACAACAAGGTGGCCAGCGTAGCGCACATGAGCCGCATGCAACCAAGACACATCGTCATGCCATTCACGCACACACGGCTGGGCATGGGGACCACCACAAGCATCATCACACAACGATACAGACAGTCCACAGGCAGTAGGACCCCTCGACTCGGTCAACTCACTCGCACCTCCCTGAGATGAGCATAGGGCGAGAAGCTGGTGCAGCTCGGCGATTGTTTTGTCATGTTGGGAGAGCGCCTGGTCGCGGGGATCCACGGAGGAGCCTGTTGTGGCGGCGGAATCCTCTGGGAGGGTTGCGGTAGTGGTGGCCGAGCAGGCAGTCGCACCAGACGTCTGGCGCATGCGTGCCTCGTGCGCCTGCTGCAGCCCACGGGAGACCTTGGCCCAGTCCAACGGGCGGCCTGTCAGACGAGTGCAGTCCGGATAGCGATGGTCACCTCCACAGTTGAAACACACAAGCCGACGGCCCGTTGTGCTGCCGGATCCGATGCTGCCATTGCTGCTGCTACTACCACCGCCACTATTGCTGTTGCTACAGCTGATACTGCTGGTGCTGGTGTTGCTGCTGGTCTTGTCGCTGGAACCACCACTTGACGATTTGCGGTCCTTCTTTCCCTGAGCTCGGGGTGCTGTAGCTGTAGACGGTGGGGAGGGGGATGTGGCGGCAACTGCAGCTGAAGTGGTGGTGCGACGAGCGCGGTTCGCGGCGTCCATGCCGGCGACCTCCATGAAGTGAATGGTGGCCCAGCGCAGCAGGTTCCCGTCGCTTGCCATGTCGCAAAGCAGAGTCTGGTCAAAGTTGCTGAAGATGCGCGCGTAGTCGGGGTGAATGCCGTAGAGGATGATCTTGAGTGCGGAGTACTACGCAGGGGCATCGTCTCCCTGCTCCTCGTACAGCTAGATTGCCCGATGCCAGTAGTCAGCCGCAGACTCCTGAGTAGTCTGGCAGAGGGAGTTTAAGTCGGCGAGGCGCTGGGACGTCAGGGCCAGGGTGGCGCCCTAAAAAAGAGTGACAACCAGTGCCCACGCCTCGCGAGGGTTAGCTCCTGAGCCGGTCAACGGATCGCCAAGGAACCGACTGAAGTAATTAGTGAAGTCTGGCATGGCCTTCATCAGACCGGAGGTGGCGCGGGGCACCATTTGTGTCTAGGCGGGGTCAGACGCCTGGTAGGGGGTGAGGTAGTAGGCGAGGACTCCCTCGCTTATGGCCCACATGCAAAAGCGCGGCTCCCAATACTTGTAGACGTTCCAAGTCCAGAAGATGGGAGGGTCCGACTCAAACCACTTGGGTCGCTTGACCGTCGCTAGAGCGACAACTGAAGCCACCGCGAGACCGGGCATAGAGGAGGCAACCCCCTTGCCCAGGCGGGCCCGCAGAGCCGGCTCCTCAAAGCTCAGAGGACGGCGAGACGAGCTCAGGCCGGCATCGGCGCTGGAGCTCATGCCCTGGAGGGCGGCACTGGCCTCACGCGCTCTACGGCGTGCCTCCACGTGGATAAGGCGTGCCCGCAGCAGCTCCTCCTCACCCTCCTCGCCCGAGTCGGAGAGGGTCTCCACAACGTCATCGGCATTGCTGCCGAGAGCGAGGTTATCCTTGCTCGGGTCAGATGTCGGGTGCTGCTACTGCTGCTGGGCCTACTGGTACTGAGGCAGTAGGCCTCTGATCAGGTCTTGCAGCTCAGCGACCTGCTTCGTCAGAGTATTGTGACTTTCCACCTGTAGGTCAGCCAACGCGCGCACTTGGCGCGCCAATGTCGTTGGGCTCGGTGGCCGCTGCTGCTGTTGCTGTAGTGGTGGCTGCTGCTGTCGCTGCTGCTATTGCTACTGCTTCTATCATTGCTGCTGCAGAGGTTGTTGCTGCTGCTGCTGTTGCTGCTGTTGCTGCTGCTGTTGGTGCTGCTGCTGCTGCGGCGACTGCTGGTGCTACTACTGATGCAGCTGCCACTGTGGTGATGATGGCGGCCCCCGGCGTTGGCCGCTGACGGAGATGCCATCGGCAGCTGCATCGGTGGTGGCGCTGGCGGGGGTTTGCTTCGGCATGACAACCGGTTGCTCCCCCTTTTTTTCTGTGTTACTCCCGTGGAACGCTGCCACAGATTCCTACTGCGGAATGCTGCCACGGAACGCTGCCGTTAAATACCACCGCGGAATGCTACCGCGAAACACCTCTGCAAAAAAACGTCCGCGGAACACTTCCACGGAACAACGCTACAGAATTGCAGCGCAGCAGCTGCAGCGGTTGCGCCGATGCGAAACACGGTGGGGTACCGCGAACTGCCGGGGCACCACCATAAGTGCGTTCCGCAACCACCACGGAGGAGCCGCGTCTGGCGACCGCGGAATCGCCGCGGAACTGTCACGGATTTGCGACCGCGGAGCACCAGTGAGCAACGCCGGCGTGCTCCAGAACCGCCGAGGGGCTGCCGCGGCGGAATGATGCGGATCGGCAGGACACTGCGGATCTGCCGCGGCACCATCACCGCGAGGTGATGTACTTGGAACGCCGCGTGCCACTGCGGCACCGTAGGTGCGTTCCTCTGCGGCCGCGCAGTTGCTGCGTCTACCGCGGAGCACCGCGGATTTTGCGCGGAGCGGCTGCTTCTGTCGCGGAACGACCGCGGAATGGCTGCGGAGTTCTTGAAAAAAGAACGGCCGAAGTGGTGGTGGGCCCTCCCATGACCTTGTGCTGAGGCAGTGGGCACTGCTGCTGCTGCTACTCAAGGCAACGGCTGTAGTAGCTAACGGCTACTGCGGCTGATGCGTCCCTGCTACGCAGCTGTGCGAGCACTGGCTCGCAGCTCTGATACCATGAAAGACAGCTTCCTAGCACTGCCGTCGCTGGTGTGGTAGTACAAGCCGGCCAGCTATCTCACTATCACACACAGGTGGAGGTGAGAGCAGCAAGGATTTGGCTAGGGACACAAGTACAAGTGTCAGGAGCTGCAAAATGTTGAATTGTGCAGAGAGAAATGACAAATGAAGCCTGAGCAGCCTAAATAGTGCCATGGCTCTACTGGATGCACACACACGCGCGGCGCACAAGGGCGTTTTTTTCTAGCAAGAAAAAACAGTGGCAAAAACACAGTTTTTGCCACAACTCTCAGTTGACACGTCAGAGTGACGAGCCGTTTGAACCAGAACGGCCGCATGGACAAGATCTACGTCCTGATAGGCTGCACGCCTATGTGCTGTACCACGGCATGAATCTAAAAAAATACGAGAGTCTTCTGGGTGTCCGTCGATGTTGGCCGCCGGTCTTCTGCCACCGTCGCCAGTCTCAGGGATCTACATGTGAATGGACATGAGCCGAGGGGTCACAGCAAGCTGTGTACGACACACACAACAACATGTACTACTTGATCGAGTCTATTCTGAAGTTTTGTCAGATTTATGTAGATTGCACGCGGCCCAGACCAGGACACCTGGTTACATGTTACGGCATCTTGCGAGGCCTAAACTTACCTTGCTTGGCTTGTCGGTGGTGCTAATACATCATCAAACAGTCTAGATGTGTTTTGGATGTATTGCATGTTTTCTTGTCGGTCAAGACCTAAGCACACTGTTTACTATTCTGGTGGCTTGGGAGACCTCCCGCAGGAGGTTTCACGTTCTATGACTTGCGCACTCCCCATTCGTGCCTTTTGGTGCGACGAAGATGACAAGGCCCAGTGTGAGAGACACCTTCCTAGCATTGTTATCGCTGGCATGGCAGTACAAGCGTGCCAACGAACTCACTAGCACACACAAGTGGAGGTGAGAACAGCAAGGGGTTGGCTAGGGACACAAGCACAAGTGTCAAAAGCTGCAAATACTGAATTGTGCAGAGAGGGTTGACAACTGAGGCCTGGACAACCTAAATAGTGTCACGGACCTAGTGGATGCACACACACACACACGGCGCTATTTTTCTGGCAGGACAAAACAGTGGCAAAAACACAGTTATGGCCATAACTCCCTGCATACATCTCAGAACGACGAGCCGTTTGAACCAGAACGGCCGCATCGATGAGATCTACGTCCTGATAGGCTGTACGCCTATGTGCTGTCCCACATCACAAATCTAATAAATACCAAAGTCTTCTCGGCGCCTGTCACCGCCGGCCACCGGTCTTCTGTCACCGTTGCCAGTCTTAGGGATCTGCATGTGAATGGACATGAGCCGATGGGTCACCGTAAGCCATGTAGGACACACACAACAACACTGCAGGCTAGTCACCAATCCCCAATACAGAAGCTTTCAATAGGGCTCATTGTACTCTCTCTCCCTCATTAATTAATCTCTGTGTTCGAGACTTGGCCAAATCCTAGCACTGCCATTCTCTCACTCACCAACTGAGCTTGTGTGCTCTGTATATGGCCCTGTTTGCTCCAGACCAACACTAGCGCCAGATAGCGCATTCAAGGCCTACAACACTACAAGTCCATCATGCCCTTTGTACGCACGGAGAGAGCGTGTTCCAACCGTTTCTGTGATACGACTTGGAAAGAACCTGGTCCACGTTTTGTACCGTTACATAAGTGCCCTCAAGCAGTTCACTCCCACTTAGATTCGAAGTGAACCGGCCATGTCATGTCCTCATGTGTCCTAATCTCGATTCAAGTTTGGTTGTCCCAAGTTGCTTGCTCGAACTGGAGCAAGCAAATCGACGGCCGAAGTCGCGTGGGCTTTATCGACATCCACGCGACGTCTGTGCTTTGCGGGGGCGTTGCCCTCACGCACGAAGGGCAACGCCCTCCACAAGGGATCGAGCGACGGTCAATGACCGTCGCTGTTTTCGCCGCCGAAGAAACTCAAACCCTCGCAGTTTTTTTCCCCGGATTAACTCTAAGCCCATGGAGGACTCATTTACTACCGTTATAGAAGTACCCAGGAGGAGAAAATGACCGTCTTTGGAAATGATAACATTTAACTTCCTTGTGCATAATTGCGGTAATACGGTACTAAATCTATGTTTTATGTGTTCTTACAAAGTTAACTCTCATATTCCTTCCAGGCGTGACCTTTGTAACAGATTTTCTAGAATTGTATGTGTAATTAACACGTTCTTATCAATGTTGGTAAAATTTGACTATGTTATACCCATACATTCATTTTTATGTAGACGTGTGTCCATGTCTATGTCCATTCACATGAACTCATCTACATATCTTCACATGTAATTTTAGACTTATCATTGTGAAAGTTAAAAATAAAATGCATTGTTTTCATAAACTTATAAGTCGACCATCCTATGTCAATGACTTGGTTTGGATGTTCCTCCGACGAAGAATTCTTGTTTGAAATAATGTGCATAATTCATGACATGTTAAAGATTTCCCTTTTCTTGAGCACAGTGTTAGAAATTTGGACTTCGGTGTACCCCAGTGAACTTTGATTTCGATATCAAGTTTTTCCATGGTCGAATCTCGCCAAAGAAAGATTTTTCATTGAATTAAAAAATAGGGTACACTTGCCTCATACCCACTGTCTTCGTAACAAAAAAATGTCGTACCCACTTTTCGCAAAAAAGCATGGGAGGGCCACTTTTGCAGAAACATGTGTATGACGTCCACAATATGTACATAATACTTCTGATGGCCACTGTTAAAAACAAATACTTCGGATGTCCACCGTGCCAAAAATCGTATGGAGGACAAACTTATTCTCCGCAGACCCACTTTCCACACGGGCCAGCGGAAGACAACAGCATTAAAACAGGACCCCAACGTAGCCTCGCGCATCATAGACAGCGTGGCAGTCGCCAGTTCCGCTGCACCACACAGTTTCGACATACCTCTCTGACTTGGCGTCTTTGTCTTTGTGGAGCAGCATTGGTCCAGTGCAATCGCGATACTGCTGAACGTCCAATTAGAGGCGCCGCTAAGTCGCCTATCGCGAGCACCGTCCATGAAGTGGAAAGTATGTTACCATGCTAAATTCACTGCGTGAACCGTCATAAACATCGTTGAACCAAAAAGTTGAACGTCACAGAAGGGAAAGACTTTAGGGTTACATTCTGCGTCTGGACGGCTACTCTTCCTGTCCAGAACGCAGTGCGTCCTGTCCCTTGCCCTTACTACGACGTACATTCTATGGTTAATCATCGCAAACCATCAACATGTCATCCGAGGGTCGCAAGAATGGCAGAAATGACCGCGGGTGGAGTACTGGATATTATGTGGACCCCTTTGTTGCCCACCGAGCATGGGTCGCCATGAAGGAAGCATGGGACCTCAGAAAGGCACGTACCAGGAGCGTACATGGCCGCCATCCGCCACATACCACATGGGTTGCAACTCCTGAAGCCATGGCACAGACCCTCGACTGGCCATTGCCCAGTCATAGACCATTGAACAACCCTGACATATGGGAGCCATGGATATCATCCGAGCCTAACTGTCCCTGCGGATGTAACCGCTCGTAGAGCACGTACAAATACGGAGGTGGCAATCATCGTTAGCCATGTCCATTCACGATGTTGTACACCGTAGAAAACATGGGTCGCATGGTACATGGACATGACAACACCGAGCCCACTGACGTTATGGACGTGCGTACGCGGTTCTGGACCGAGCGTACCTACACGTGGGGCACTGTGGCGAGGATCTACCGATGGGATCAAGTTGGCCCATGGGGTGGTGAACCTACCAGTCCCAGCAGCCCACAGCTCACTCCCCAACAAGTGAAGAAGGCATGGGCTAGGAGCAAGCATCGCTGGGACACACTCGTTGCGACGGAGGTCCAACCAACTTGGGTGAATGACCCATGCGAACCAGAGACCATGTGCTGGATTTTGGGTGAACGCATGCCAACTCCACGTCCTCCTCACACCCCTGGGCAGTGGCTGCCTTGGGATTGATACTCTTGGTGGTGCTTTGCTTACGTTTTCATCATGTTTCCATGAACGTACTCAATGTTGCTACTTTTGCATGTTCCACAGACAACGCGCTGTCATGAATTGTGTAGAAAGTATGCCATGTCAATGCTAAATCACACATAGTCGACATGTGGAAGATCTTCCAATGTTCCCATGAGGTTTTCCTCAATCATGTGCCACTTTTCACGTTCTTTCCGGTAGGTAGTGGGCTTGCTGCACATGCTTGGTAGAAAACATTCACAGTGTGTCCATTATTTCCTTGGGATACAGTTAAGAATACACATAGTGGATATGGCGTTCATTTTTTTACGGTTTCATGTACTAGGAGACTTCTTTGCATGTTGGCCACCCTTACACTCCCTCACTGTGTAACATGTAGCAGTATGTGACTCATGCGACTGACAGACAAGTTGCGGAAAACTGTACACTATAGTGAAGTCACCACTCTTACACTACCTTAATGTCATTCATAGCATTGGACTATTAATCACAAAGGTTACATCGCTTGAGAATTGTGTCCAGGTGCAGCAAACGCTAGAAAGAGTGCTCTGGTCAAATGACATGGTGTACATCTTATTGAACGTCAAGCCCAGTACGACAAAGGTGCTAAGTCACACGAACTGATCCACAACTGAACATGCACGGGTAAGTTGTGCACGTAACAGATGACCTCACAAGCAGGGCACTCTGCAACTTCATTGAACTCTAGGCATGCATCATACAAGACTTCCCCAAAGGGGGACGCACACATGCCCGTGCATGGGTTGGCCACTCGATATCTAGCCTGCTCCACGTCTGCCTTGCCTAGGTTCAGACTAGCCATCATGGAACACATGACTTGTGCATCCTCCATCGCACATCCTGTGTCGTGGGCCACATGTCATCTGACCCTGTGCCGGTGTACTTTCAGCCTAGGTTACCACTTGACCACGGTGTTGAGGAGGACATGGATCTGCCTCACCTGCACATATCAAAAGTGAACACAACAATGTTAAGAGTTCAAAAAGTAAACAAAGTACACAAGGCAGCATGGGCCATCAATGGACAACACACAATGTTGCTTCACCTATGCTCACACAGAACGGCCTCTGCGTTTGCGTTTGCATTGGATCGGTTCGTCTTCCTCAGATGCGTCTGAGTGGGAGGAGGAACCCATTGACTCCCACTCTTCTGTCTCACTTGTCTCATAGTCTGAGGCACTGTCCTCCACTGACCACTTCGAGGACGAGGGGTCGTTGTCCGCAGGACTGCCAGGGTTGTCAACCTAAGATGAAAATGTGGGTTCTGCTGCGTCAGCCGCATCTGCCGTATCATCTACAGCAGCACTTGCAGCACCACTGGCAGCACCACCTGCTGCTCCTGCTCCTCCTCCTGCTGCTCCAGATGCTCCTATTGCTCCTAATGCTCCCGCTCCTCCAGATGCTCCTGCTACTCCAGATGCTCCTACTCCTCCTACTGCTCCTCCTACTCCAGGTGCTCCTGCTAATGCTCCTGCTGCTCCTACTGCTCCTGCTGCTCCAGATGCTCCTACTACTCCTGCTGCTCGTGCTGCTCCTGCTGCTCCTACTTCTCCACGTGTTCGTGCTGTTGTTGATGCTCCTGCTACTGCTGCTCCTGCAAGTCCAAGTTGTTGTCCACCATCACCTCGCACTTCGCGGCCCGAGGCAAGCTGTTTGGCACGTGTTGCGACCACGTTAGCTGCAGACAGGGCAGGTGGGTTGGTGCACTTACGCGGGCCATGCCCGGACAGGCCACAATGGCTGCAGATGCGATCCCTCTTGCGACGTGCATAGTGGTCCTTGCACTTGGACTTGGGCCTTCCAGCGCCAGGCTTTTTGTCCAGGGGCCCCCACCCATTCTCTGCGTACTGCACCTCGCCAAGGTTGACACCGGGCATGGGGTGACGGTAAGTTCGCTTCCACACCATCTTCGTGAGGTGGACGTCCACGTACATGTCGGGATCGACCCCAACGTCCAGAAGCAGACTCACGGCGTGCTGGCAAGGAAATCCGTACTCGGCCCACTGGCCGCAGCTGCATTTTTTCAGGTTGCAATCCACCTCACGGCCGGACAGACTCTTTGGACTAGAGACCGTTCCATAGAGTGGGCCGGCCAGGATGATGCCGTACTCCCTCACCTTTTGAGTGTAGTTTGTTACCTTGGCGTCAGCGAAGGGTGCCAGTGTAGTCTCACAGTCATGTGCCAGCGTCCAGCGCTCTGCAAAGAGCTTATGCACCCAGGGGTACAGATGCCTCAAGTCCATGATACGAGCGTTCAAAGACTCAACTGCGTTCCTCGTTGTATGGCCTCCACGGGGCACAGGGATGTAGACACGACTCCACGCCGTGAGTGGGATGCCCGGTTCTGTGCCCCAACCAAAAATGTACTAAAGACCTGGCACGGATGCCTTTGCCAACTGTTCCTGTGCGCGCTTAAACTCCCGCGGGGTGAACGCATGTGCCACAGTCCAGAAGATGTCCGCGGCGACCCGGCCCACCTTGGACTTGACGTTCTCGCGGATGTGCTACGCACAATACATGTGCGTTGCACCTGGCAATTCACGGGCTACAGCTGCAAGCAGCCCGCCGTTGCGGTCGAAAATGACCGCCGTACCTCGGTCGCGAGCAGTGGGGTATGCCTGCACCAGTTGTTGCACGAACCATAGCCAGTTTTCCTTGTCCTCCTGTCGGCATAGCGCCCATGTCATGGGCACGGAGTGGTTGTTTGCGTCCCAGAACTGCGCAATGAATATAACTTGCTTGAATCCATTTTTCAAGAAAGTCGTGTCCATGGTTATGATGCGCCGCACGTGGTTCCACCCCTCCCGACACGCCCCGGGTGCTACGATGGCTGAGCAAAAGACGTTCTTCTTGTCTTGCTCTGCGCATGCGACCATCCGAGGGTCCACCCGTTTGAGCTGCCCGACAGACATGCCATGGGGACGGTGTTTGAACACATAGCTGTGTAGCAATCGCAAATAGGGATGGGGAAGCAACGATGGAGGCAACAACCACTAACATCCGCAATGTACGCCAGGAACAGGGACCACGACAGTGCCTTCTCGCCCATCAGCTTCTCCTTGGCCGCATTTTTCGCACGATACACCATGGAGTACTGTACCTTCTCCCCAGTACGGACCTCAACAATCTGCTGCAGTGCCTTTGTGTCCCTGGAGGGCTTCTTCTTGATAGTCTGCTCAATGTGCCGTAGCACCCATGTAGCCCGGCGTGCCTGGTCGCCCTTCTTTGTGGTGGGGGAACAGTTGTGGCCGTCCACAAATTCGATGACAACAACATTGCCGTTCTTACGCTGATACTGCGCTTTCAGGAGCCGCTTGTAGCCTGCTTTCTTCCACAGTCCGCAGCGGACTTTGAGGCGGGTTGGCTCACTACAATCCCATGACACCGGCATGCCGCGGTTTACTGAGTAGTCTTGGACAGCTTCGCAGGCGGCGTCCACGTTGCGGAAGGCACGACCGCCTGGGAAATCCGTGCATCGTCATTTGCGCTTGCACGCACGGGATGGAGCACCTTCAACATCTTCGACAGTGTTCTCTGGCGGGGGCAGCGGGGTCTCGTCATCAGATGACCCTGCACAGCGGACGTGCACAGATACATGTCAGTCAAGTGTGTGGCAAATAGGCAGAAGACATACTTGTGTGAGATGGCTAGCGGACAGCATACTTCGACCAAGCAGGAGGTCCAACCCCGTCGGCGACGACGCCATGTCTAGAAACAACGTGGGTTCAACCCACCAGCACGGTAACCACGATACGGACACGTTGACTGCCTCCAAGTCGCATCGTGCGCTCTTCAACACGGTCTGGGAAGTGAGGAGTCATGTGCTCCACGACGTTGATGTGACAGTTCCAGTCGTGTTCCTCCCACTCAGTAACGAGGAAGGATGGCTCCGGGTGGTACCGGTAGACGAGGACCTCGGGTGGGTCGTCGTCCTCGTTGTCCGGGTAATCGCCTCCAATGGCGAAGAAAGTGGCGGCCATGATGGCCAACAGTGGGTAAAACAATGAACGACCGGCATCGTAATATGCATCCTACCCACCATCTACACTTAGAAAATCCACCAGTTGTTAGCGCGAGGAGGAGGGCCATCCCGGAGACACAAGTCCGTGGCGACAAAGCGGCGACATTGGAAGAACATGTCGACTACACATCAAGAATGGGGTCAGCGGTCATGACCCCTATCGACGACGAGAGAGAACGTCCACATCACATGGCGGTTGGCCGACTTTCCATGACGACAACCGTCGCATCCCATGCATCCGGTGTGAAGACGTCCGAGGAGGCTACAAGTTTTAACACTCCTATCATGCACTTGGAGGAAAATGTAAGACGAGGGGAGCCACGTCAGCTGCGACGTAAGGACAGTGCCAGCATGTCAATCCATGTCGAATAATCCGCCAGTTGGCGCCAGTGGCATGTGGACGACAATAGACAACGTCCACCTGGCAACATATCGCGTCGTCGACATATGCTACGCTTAGATCCCGTTCGCATGTTTTCCAGGTTGACGGCAAGGCCCGCATAACGCAACATCACGGCACATTCACTGCATGTTCAGCAAAGAAACTGTGACGTCTGTTTCTGTATGTGACACACGTCGTGCTTTCGGCGAACGTTCCAGAATTCAAGCCCCCTGTTGAAACCGTCAAATAATTAGGGGTGACGGGTTGCTTTTAACTCATGTTTCTTTTGTCGGAAGTTGACCTTCTCATCAAGACACCGGAAAGGCAAATGAGTCGAGCTTCAATTTGTGCGATGTAGAAATGGTGACTAAAATCGGTGAAAAATGAAACTTCATTGACCAGATACCCACAGTTCACAACCCAATTCACGGGGAACCATTGTAGCGTGAATTTCTTCCCAATATTGGGTACGGCATGCATGATTTTATGGACGTGCAAAAACGGTGGGTACTGCACGCATCTTCTGTGTAAAGTGAGTACCGTGTGATTAATGTGCGAGAAGTGGTCAGGACAGAATTCGGAGGCCGAAACATTGGGTATCGCGGAATTAGGCCGCAAAAAAAACCACTAAGATTATTCCATTTTATTCGTCAAATTTAACCGTCTACCCTTATGCCTTTGCCTACTTTAGAACCAGGTCCTTGGACTTTTCTTTCTTGCATTGGGATGTTTGTTTTTTTTTTAATTCACGTGCTCGACGTCGTTCGGGCACGCGTGGATTCGTTTCAGTGGTTGTCGAGGCCACCGAACGCTCCCCACCTCACGTTTGCCGTTCGGTGGAACGACAAGCGCGATCGCAACAGGCGTACGACCATTCAAAATGCCAAATGGCCGTATGATCCTTACTCTCGCGTTTGAACAGAGTCAAACACAAGAGCGAGAATAAAAAAGTTTGGGCTGATTCGTTGGAAAAAAATTGACATACTCCAGTTTGTCGAATTTAACGATCCACCCCCTTTTTTGTTGATTCAAAAAATGCCCCAAAAACAATTGCAAAGGGCCAAAAAACTCCTCGAAAAATTATAGAACAAATCAATCGTCGAAGTCAAAGTTCACTGGGTGTCCTAAATTGGATACTTGTACATAGGCTCAGATGTCTTGGAGTGAGTAGAAGTGAGTTCCTTGCTACTTCCTCTCGCATCTGGATACTTATGTGGTCAAATGAGCTCGTCTCAATTGACTACTCCGGATATTGTGAGAGAACCAAAGGCAGTACATCTATGAATTTTGGCAACGTCAAATATTCATGGGTTGTTTTGAGTGCCCTTTTTGGAAATAAAACACCTATCACAGATGCAAGTTGGCAGACGTCCCAAAAACATGGCCACAAATAGATGACAATAGGTTACGTAACCTGAGGAAAAGCTCACTTCATAATCCTCGTTTTTGCTCTTTTGCAATGAGAGGTCTAAGATCTAGGCAGATCTTCAAGTATCAAACTATCTTGATTCCTGGCCTATCGGAAGATCATGCGTGGTAGCGATGGTTGAAGAACTATACCGAGCTGAACAGTCGAGTCATTGACTTAACGTCGAGGCAATTCTGGCCGTCTTTTATTTACAAATCATTACCAAGTTTGTTTGTGCTACAGCGACACGCTAGCCTCGGCACATTCACAACCATTCAAATGCAATTCATAATCTGTTATCCGTACTTAGTTGTGAGAAGATGCAAGGAAGCTTCCTAGCAACACTCCCGTTGACCAGGCGTCAGTGCCTGATCAGACGGTGACGACAGTCACAAGTCGTACACGCAACGGCAAGAGTTTGGCTAGGGGACACAAGGCAAAGTGTCTGAATGCTTCAACAGCATTTGCATAGAGAGATGACAAATGACAGGTCCATGGCATAAATACCTGCCGCGGCGCACAGCGGGTGTCGCACGCGGCGGTCCAAGAGCTATCCTAAAACCGGCCCGAAACTACTGTTTTGGCCATAACTCTGTGCACACATGTAAAAATGCTACGCCGTCTAAACCTAGACGTGCAGGATCACAAGACGGATGCTACGACTGGTCACATGCATGCATCCATCATCAGACGGTGGACATGCAATGCAAAAACATGCAAATCGGGCTCATGGCCAATCCGCCAAAAAGACTCCTACAAGGTGCAGAAAAAACAGCAGGGAGTCCCGGCAGTGTCCGGGGCTCTGGAACGGTAGTCAGCCAGCTCCAAGCTGGTAGTCCGCCACCAATCGTCGCACCGGTGTCACCAAGGCCCGCCTCAAGGATCTGCACGAGTATGGACACGGCCGAGTGGTCACAGTAGACTGTACAAGAACGTTACAAATCACAACACTCCCCCATGACCTGATGGTACGCATGTCCATACACGTGCAGCACTGGGACAAGTACAATAGTGAGTGTAAAACAGATGGGACACGGACACACATCCCACACTCAACCACCCTCAGGCATGGGGCAAAGCCCAACAAAACGAATGGCCACCAGGAACTTTTCGCGAGGTAGTGCCTTTGTCAAGAAAATCAGCACGCTGCATGTCAGTGCCAATCCACATGACGGAGATCATGTGTCGCTCCACCAGATCACGCACAAAGTGATGCTCAATTGCAATGTGCTTTGTGCAAGCATGAAAGACACCGGAGTTCTCCACAATGGCGAGAGCACTCTGGTTGTTGCAACGAAGCACAATGGCGGGTACTGACTGACCAAGCTCAAGAAATAGGCGCTGCAGCCATACCGCCTCAGCAGCCCCTGCACCCAAAGCAACGTACTCTGCCTCCGACGAGCTACGTACAATGCAGCCCTGCTTCCCGCTACGCCAAGACAGAGTGGTACCACTGAGCAGGAACACGTAGCCAGTACGACTGCGTCCATCTGGGCTCCAGGCCAAGTCGCTGTCAGTGTAGCCGTCAAGGACCATCGAACACTGCCGACAGAAGCAAAGTTCGAGGTACGGCGTGGAGACCACATAACGCACCACTCGCACAACTACGTGAAGGGATCTAGCACGTGGAGCCTACGAGAACTGAGCGAGGAGGTTGACAACGAAAGCGATATAAGGACGTGTGGTAGTGGCCAGGTACATCAGAGATCCTATGAGACGGAGGTACAAGGTCACGTCCACTGTCTCCCCCAGCTGTGTGGGATCATCCACCTTCAGGGCATCCTACCCATTGAGTGTAAGAGGTATGGAAGCGGTGGGCACTGCACCAAGGAGATCACTGAAACGCTCCCCTATGACTCGTGCGTATTGGGCCTGATGCAGCAACAGTGTCCGACGTCTACGATCTCGCAAGATCTCCATACCAAGAAGCACCGATGCAGGACCTAGGTCCTTCATCCTGTAGGCAGTCTGAAGGACAGCCTAGGCCTCCTTCACGGCCTCTAGGGACAAAGACGCAATCAGAAGGTCATTAACATAGACCAGGATGGCGGTGAATCGCTCGGGTGTTGGTAGGATGAAGAGAGAGGGATTTGCCTCACACTATACATATCCCGCACGAGTCAAAGTGCCGGTGATCTCCCGGTTCCAAAACCGAAGAGACTGCTTGAGGCCGTACAAGGACTTGCGTAAGCGCCAGACCTTGTCACCGTCCTCAAAGCACGGTGGCTGAGCCACGTAAATTTCCTCATCCAGAGATCCATGGAGGAACACATTGTCCACGTCCATCTGGTGCAATTCCTAGTCATGCTGAGCCACTTCACCAAACAGAGCTCGAGCTGAGGTCATGCGGCCGACAGGGGAAAAAGTGTCAATGTAATCGACGCCCTCAATTTGAGAGTACCCCTTGACGACCAAGCGGGCCTTGTAGCGTTCTAGTGAGCCATCCGACTTCACTTTCTTGTGAAAGACCCACTTAACCTGAATAGCCTTCCTCCTAGGTGAAAGGTCGACAAGCTCATAGACTCTATGCTCTCGGATAGCGCAAAGCTCATCCTCGCAGGCAGAGCGCCAAGCGTCAGCATCTTGTGATGAGAGAGCTTCTCGGAGAATGCCCGGGTTGGGAGCCATAGAAGGAGAGTTCTGTGTGGCAAGTGTACACGCCTTGGTACTAGACCTGATGACCACAAGATCAGCTGCTGCATCACAAGCGATATGGAACTCGCGAGTGATGAGATTGTGCCCTATGGGGCACGATGGATGTATCTTTGTGAGCTCAGTGCGGACACTCAGGCCTAGGGCCTTTGTGCCAGGGTCACCACTCGCGATGCTGCGAGAGGGACGCCTGGGTGCCGGGCCCGACGCTCGCTGAGCTCCGAAATCCAGTGGTCGAAGACGGCCACCGGGCTCACGGGAGTAACCTGAACTCAAGGGGTGCACCTCAGGCTTGGGGACGGGCACAACCACAGCTGGTGGGGGTTGAGGCAAGGCAGTCGATGATACCGTGCGAGGATATGCGTGTGTGGGGGACACGGGGCTGGATGTGACAGCAAGAGCAGGCAAGACTAGACTTGACACAGAGGCAGGAGTGCCAGCAGACGCAAGTACGGGAGTAGGCGAGACTGGACCAGACACAGAAAATAGGAGTGCCAGCAGACGTAGGTACTGGCGCACAAGTAGGCGCGGGAACAAAAGCAGGGGCACCTGTGGGGTGTGAAACAGGCTGTACGGGCGAGGTCTCTGTACCGACGGCGATGATCGCCGGGTCATCAAGGCCCGGAGAACGAGAGGTGAAGGGGGCTCGAATGGACACATCAGCCTGGTGAGAGGTACTCGCTGGCGTAGAAGTCTTCCCCATCCGCCGAGAACCCTCACAGGTAGGAACATGTGTGGCGGAGAGTTCCGTGATCGAAGTCAGGTCACGTCGCGTGACTCAATGACGTGACGACGAGTAGGGTTCCAGAAGCACCAAGCCTTAGACTGCGGGGAAATGCCTACGAAGGCACACAAGCGACCCCAAGGTGAGACCTTGGACCCCTGCTGGTCCTCGGTGTACCACACTGAGGCCACAAATCCCCATACTCAAGCAAGATGAAGGTCAGCACAGTGTCCAAACTAGAGCTCATACGGTGTAATATGGTCCGGAAGCGGACCGTGCGGGAGGCGGTTCCAGATCCAAGTCATGTAGGCAAAACCCTCAAAGACAAAGGACTCGAGGAGACCGCATAGCGCGAACCACATCCTCCATGGTGCGGTTCCAGCGCTCGGAAACACCGTTCTGCTGAGGGGTAGCAGGAGCGGAGACCTGGTGAAAAATCTTGTGCTCAGCAAAGAATCCGTCCATCTCGCCAAGGAACTCACCGCCGCGATCCGAGCGGAAAGTATGTAGCGTGGGATGTGACTGACGCTCAGCCATCACTAGCCAGAGTCAAACCGCAAGGGCAGCATCGCTCTTTTGACGCAGGCTGTAGACCCACCGCATCTGGGTAAAGTCATCAGTCAAAGTCAGAACATACCGGCCACGATCAGAGAGGGACTCGACCGGAAGAGGACCGGAATGGTGCGAGTGAACTAACTCGAGAGGCCAAAGTGCTCGGGAACGAGAGTCAGGGTAGGTGCATTGGTGCATCTTCTCCTGAGCACAAAAGAGACAATCGGTCTTGGGTAGCTTCTTGAAAGTAACCACTTCAAGAATGAGAGCTGGCCGTGTTCGAATGAGCTTCGACACAGTATCGGAGCCCACGTGACACAGACGGCGATGAAGCAACCGCTGGTGTTCTGGAGACAGAACACCAGTGACAAGGACCCGACCGGAGGAGGAAGGAGAGCAAGGGAGGAGGTCCAAGAGACGCGATATAGATCATCTATGACTAAGGCACGAAGGACAACGCTGCGAGTGTCAGTAGTAGTCACAGTAGCTGAGTGTACGGTATGCTCCACAGAGAGACCCATCAGTGTGCAGGCACGCACAAAAAGCGGGATGAGCTCAAGATCAGGCACGAACAATATGTCAGAAAGGTACAAGGGGCCAGATGGACCGTCGAAACGTACAACCCCAACACCATGGACCGGCAAGGACTGACCAGAGCCTGTACGGACGGAACGGACAGACGTGACACGACACGACCAAGAACAACAAAATCACTACGACGATATGTCATGTGATGAGTGGCACCAGAATCGATGATCCAAGTGCCACCGGAGTCACGACTGGTGGACGTCATTGTACAATGGGCAATAGAACACTCGGCATCAGAGGGACGCTGAGCCGTCAGTGGGGAGGAATGACGTAGGGCACAAAGATGAGACTCATGAACCCAATCGGTGCAGTCAGGCCCATCATCATCACATGCTGATTGTACTCCCCCACACGCGTCGTCACGAGCCACAGGAACGGACGGATAGACAGTCTGTGGACCACCCGACAATGACAACACACTCACACCTCCCTGAAAGCGGAGCGCCAGAAGGTGTCGGAGCTCAGCGATGGTGCGGTCGCGTGGGTCTGGATCACTGCTACTCGCCCGTGAGGAAGCAGGAACAATTGCAGTCGTGGCCGCCACGCGTCCGGAGGATGGCAAGGATGACGTACTGGACGTGGAATGGAGGGCGTGTGCAGCCTAGAGCCCACGAATAATTTGCACCTAGTCAAGCGGCAGCTGGCACTCGGTGTAGCTATGGACGCCTCCACAGTTGTAGCAGTGAACAGAACGTCCACTGCTACCACTGGAGGACGACTGCTGCTGTGACCGCTGCTAACCTGATCTATGCTTCCCCTTCTTCTTCTTCCCTTGAGATGCTGTTGCAACACCCTGTGTCTGAGTGGGTGTGGGCGGGGCCGAAGAGGAGGAGGAAGATGAGGACCTGATGGAGGATGAAGAGTGCAGGAGGGAAGATGGTGGTGATGTGACGACTGCTGTAGCAAGGGAAGTCTCCTGATGGGCCACGGCTGCCTCGCAGGCTTTAGTCAACTCGAGGAAGAGCGGATGCGTCGAGGGGAGAAGCTACAGTGTGGCTGAAAAGGACTCGAGGACAGCATCGCTGTACCATGTGAAGATGTCAGTGTACTCAAGGCGAACTCCGAGCATCATCGTACGGAGCACCCACAACTGTGTGCCTCCTGAGGTCCCAAGGCACGTGTAGATGCGCATGGCGCCTTGCCAGTAATCAGCTGTAGGCTCTGTAGGCCCTTGACGGAGAGAGTGGAAGGCACGAATGTGTGCGACACGAGTGGCGTGTGTCTCTGTGGCTAGCAGGGATAAGGCTAGATCCCAACCTCCGTGTGGATCGGCGCCAGTGCCTATGCCGGCCTCGCCAAGGAAGGGGCGGAAATCGATGACGGTCTCGCGTGCCATGGCATAGAGGAGTCCGCGCATCGCCCTGGCTGCTGTCAGCACCTGTGCTTGGTCTGTAGGCTGATACGGGCTGTGGTAGTAGGGTCACACTCCCTCTGAAGTAGCCCAAACCTGAAAGAGGATCTCCCAGCAGTCGAAGCCGTCCTCACTGATGTACCGTGGAGGTGGTGTCTCAAAGTCATTAGGTTGCCGCTCCGTGGGGAGAGCAACCGCAGGCTGAGGAGGACGAGGGACGAGGAAGATTCTTGGAAGGGGATAGTCACCGGGATAGTCGGGTGACGATCGTATCGGAGGAAACCGAGGAGATCTGGTGCCCGTCTGCAGCTGACAGAGGCGCTCATGACGCACTCGAATCTCATGATCCGGGGAGTCGCCTGTCATGCCTGGCATGAATGGAACATCATCCTGGAGGTCAGGAGGTGGTGGGTCAGGTCTAGCTCCTGTCACGGGTGCCAGAGCCGACTGCTGTGTAGAGACCGCAATACCGGCAGCTCCCTCGGAAACTTGCCGTGGGACCGTGGACTGGGCACGCAGAAGCTCAATCAGCATGCGGATGGCATCAGTCTGCTCCCGCTGTAGGCGACGTATCTCATCCTGCTGGCTCTGTAGGTCCTCAATGGCCTGCGAGCGTGGGCTCAGGACCCCAGAAGAAGAGGAGGAGGGATCACCTGTCCCCTTCCATTTGTTGTCAGACGAGTTCATGTCGCCTCTCAGTATGGGTCGACAAGTCAAGTTTGTCGGATTGTAAAAGTGTCAGCGTTTCTCGACGAGTTGAAACGCTGGCAATTTTTGACTGTTCGGCCAAAAATTTGGCGAAGTATGGTGCTGATGTCAGCAGGTGGTTGCTGACATCAGCAGGTGGTTGCTGACATCAGCAGGTGGTTGCTGACATCAGCACGACCTGATGACGTCAGCAAGCAAAAATGCTGATGTCAGCTCGACTCCCCCCTTTCTTTTTTTTTTCTTTTTTTCTCGTGGTTCTGCGCGAGCGTGCAACCACTCCGCGGCGGCTACGAGGAAGCTGTGCGGAAGCTGCGTAGTAGCTTCCGCTCAGCTGCTACTGCAGCTGTGCTGTCAGCTGTAGCAACAGCTGCGTGGCTGCGTGTGCAATAGTGGCAGCAGCGGCTATGCAATACCGCTGCTGCTGCTGCGCGCTGTGGCTGCTGCTCGCTGCCGCCGCCACGCGCTGCTGCTGCTGCCGCTATTACGCTGCTGTCGCTGTAGCTGCTGCCGCTCTACTGCTGCCGCTGCAGCTGCCGCTGCTGCTGTTGCCGCCGCTGCTGCTGGTCTGTTGCTGCCGCCGCTGCTGCGCTGAGCTGCTATTGCCGCGGCCGCCGCTGCGGCCGCGAACGGTGGCTGCACTCGCTGCAGCCGCCACGCGCTGCTGTAGCTGCTGTATCGACGCTGCTGCTGCCACTGCTGTTGCTGCTGCTATACTGCTATGCTGCTGCTGGCACGGTGGCAACGCCGCTGCTACGGTCTCATGTGGTGGGTGTGGGCTGCGTCGACGGTGACCGGCTGTCTTCGACAGGTCCTAGTGGATCTGCTGTAGCGGTGACTCTCACTGCTGCTGCTCTGTTGCGTCTCTGCTGTGCAACTAAGTGAGAACTGTCTCACTGCTACCATGAGAAGGTGCAAGGAAGCTTCCTAGCAACACTCCCGTTGACCAGGCGTCAGTGCCTGATCAGACGGTGACGACAATCACAAGTCGTGCATGCAACGGCAAGAGTTTGGCTAGGGGACACAAGGCAAAGTGTCTGAATGCTTCAATAGCATTTGCAGAGAGAGATGACAAATGACAGGTCCATGGCATAAATACATGCAGCGGCGCACAGCGGGTGTCGCACGCGGCGGTCCAAGGGCTGTCCTAAAACCGGCCCAAATCCACTGTTTTGGCCATAACTATGCGCACACATGTCAGAATGCTACGCCGTCTGAACCTAGACGTGCAGGATCACAAGACAGACGCTACGACTGGTCACATGCATGCATCCATCATCAGACGGTGGACACGCAAAGCAAAAAATGCAAATCGGGCTCATGGCCAGTCCGCCGAAAAGACTCCCGCAAGGTGCAGAAAAAATAGCAGGGAGTCCCGGCAGTGTCCGAGGCTCTGGAACGGTAGTCGGCCAGCTCCAAGCTGGTAGTCCGCCGCCGGTCGTCGCACTGGTGTCAGCAGGGCCCGCCTCAGGGATCTGCATGAGTATGGACACGGCCGAGTGGTCACAGTAGACTGTACAAGAACGTCACAAATCACAACAAGTTGTGTTAAGAACAAAAATCCACACAGTACCCAACTGAAAAATCTTCATGAATCAGGTATTTCCCACACACTTTTCTCTTCAAAAAAAATCCGTTGGGATGGCGTACAAGGTAGCCTTGCATGCTACGTCCAAGTGTGGTGTGTATGTGAGTCTCCAACAAAGTTTGAGATGAGCTATCACCGGCCATCACATGTTTTAGTACATATTTCCAAGTCAGTTGTTCATGTTTTATACATGTCCTCGCCGGAAAAAATTATCGTCCATAATGTTTCATACATGTCCTCATCGTCAAAATTTGTCATTGTGACTGGTCAGGTCATCGCCTTGGACAAGTTTGCCAAATGCAACAATCCAATAGCCCAAAAAAAGGGATAAATCGGTTGGATTATCCATTTTCCTTGCTGTCTCCACGAGAGGTGATATGTTGCCTAAGGCTACTAGCATTGGAGCCTGTCTAAGTCCTCACCGACCGGAGACTTAAACCTGGCAAAGGTGTTTGATGTTGTAGGCCAAAGTGAACTACAGGACGGCCACTTTGACGCCCGGGCGTTTCTGGTCGTCCTTGCTTTTTAAAACGTCAAACTGGTTGTTCATCCTTTGCTCACGGTGCTTGGACTTGAACCTTGATGATGGTTTCACTGAAGGATATGTTTTCTTCTTCATTTTCTGCGGCCATATACAAGTGCTAGCATATTGTTGATTCTAGTTACAAGTTTTGTGTTTCCAAAACACATGGGCCCTAGAAATCTTGCCATTTGGGTGCCATACAACGTAAATGGTTCACTTCATGTTGTCATGGCAACATGTCAAAAAAACATGGAAAACTGCATGTTTAGAAAAAGAGATATGGGACGGGGGGTAGAGTTGTGAATGGACGTTCAACGTTCAATATTTGTAGTATGCAACAACGTTTGCCATTTTCATGGGTAGTTAAAAAGAATGACTGGTTTCATAACAAACTCTACTAGGACTAACAAAATGCCTAAGACCCTTTTCTACTTGGTTATGAGAAAAAAATGCAAAAAATGAGGATGTGCCAGATACCTCATTTGTGTTCACCCCATCCTTCGTTCATGTTACGTCCTTGACATACACAAGTCCCTAAACCCCACAAGTGGGGATTTCTGTCCTTACACCCATGGCCCACCGCGTGACAACTTCTGGGGTTTTACGATATCCAGCCAAGGGTATTTTGGCCAACTACCTCGATCTTCGGTGTTTGGTTTTAGAAGATCTCACAACTTCATCCACCTTCCAGAATGGTTGACAATAGTAATGAAAACTATATCGATGTCTCGGCATTGTTCAGTGGACGTTTTGATGGCACTACACTTTTACAAGAAGCACCTCAATATTCTCAGAGCCCCTCGACTTCTCGGTGGAGCTTCTCAAAGCAACCACTCAAGGCATAACCTTGCACGTGTTTCTCGGTTTGAGCGCTCAGGACCCGACACATGCCTCATTGTCATTCTTGACATGTATACATGAGCTCAACTCACTTGACACTTGTCACAAAAGTGCACTTAGAGCTTAATACCCCCCTGATCTTTGAATTCGTATATAATGTTTTGAAACCTAGTTGAAATCCGTTGAAATTTTAGCTTGATGAATTCAAGGGGCCACATGAATAAGTCCTTTTTGCTTTCGTTGAATTCAAGGTTCTCTCACACATTTTCTTGTTAATGTGCATAGCATTAGACTTACTTGTGGAGAGTGGAATGTCTAGGCCATATTGAGAATGTGTTGACAGTTCATTTCATCAAATGTAGTATATTTGCTCTAGTTTGACATCAATGATCAACATGAAACAATGAATCATTGGACTGAAAAGACACTTGGCTTTCATGAAACACATCTGACAATCTCATCTGACATTATCACACAACCTCATCTTCCTCCTCAATCCCCTCATCCTCAAACATGATCTGTCTGTACATGCCGTTCGCATGTCTCTGAAAGTCCCGCTCAAAGACACGCCCAAAGCCAGCCCGTGTCCATGCATTGCGGACGATAGACTCGCTACTGTTGACATGCTGCCATGCAAAAAGAAACCACTTGCAGGCAGCCTCCTTCACCACAGTCATTCCAAGGGACAGAATGCTCCCTTCCCTCGTCTTGTCGGCTGCCCACATGCCAAACTGCTCCTAAACCTTGTTCTTCAATGGGCTGATGATCCCCACATCAGCAGGTTGTGCTTTGGGAGTGCAACCTGCTGGAATGTAAACTGGATGCATGTGCGGGTAGTTGTTGCCAAGCCACTCCCGGAAGGTTGCGCTGCAGTGGGGCCGCCAAGCATCTAGCACAAGGAGCATGTGAGTCTTACCAGGCACAAGGGAATACGCTCCACACTTCCGCTCGTAGTATGGCTGGACTACGGAACGGACCCACTGCATTGTGGTTTCAGCGTTTGCCCAGTGGTTTGGGGTGAAGGAAAGCAACCATCCTTCATCTTGAACCTCCCTAGCATGCGGCCCTTTTGGCAAGCAACGCTTGGACTTTCCTGCGAAGATAAGCTGCAGGGGAAGCATGTCACCAGAAGCAGTTGAGGTCACTAGAACAGTGACAGCTCGCTTGTCACCTAAGCCAATGATTGACACCTCATCTGTGCCACGTGGTGCGTAAGCATGGTCTGCGGCTGGCACAAGATGGATGGCGGTATGGTCAGCATTCACAACAAATGCTGGAAGGATGTGGTGCTGACTGACAAGCGCGGCTGCCCTCATGCGAAATTGCTCCACCTTTTTTTCCCAGTCGTGTGGCACCTTCTGAGCCGCCGTGGTGCCCGCACGCCATGACCAACCCAACTGCGTACGCACAAACTTCCGCACCCACGGCCGAGAGAATGTGCGGTCTCCTAGTGTCGCCATCTCATCTGGTGCGTGCTGCGCAATGATGCGCCTGATTTCACGCCGGATGGTTTTGGAGTTCATGGGGTTGCCAGCTTCGCGTGACAGGAGAAGCGCCTTCTTTATGGCTCCCGTCACCTCGGGGTGCCGCCGAAGCCATGTCTGCTTCCCCCGACTGCCATGCATGTGCTTCTTGTTGTTTACAGGACAGCTCGGTTCTACCTTCATGGCCAACACTGCAGCCGCTGTGTACTGCTCCTTCAGCACCTTCGCGTCTTTGTGGAACCACCCAGCCACTGTGCTTAGAGCGAGGCGGTCAAAAACACAGAATCCGTCTGGAGTACGGAATGCCTTTTGCAGATGCTTCACTGCGCCGTAGAAGGTGTTTTGCGCCTTGACGGCGCGGTAGATAGCAGGAAAATGGCCGCTGGTGAACCAGTCGCAATACTGGCCTCTCTTGCGCCGGTTGCCGCTGGACTGTGTGTCCTCGCTTGTTGTTGTCTGAGGTGTCCATGGCACAATGGCCATGCACTCCGTATCTGTGGAGTCACAGCTTTCCTGACTGCTGCTCTCACTGTTTGCGCTGCTGCTCTCACTAGTGGTGCTGTCGTTGTCAGACAAGGTGTCGTCGCTGGAGGAGCTGATCGGCGTGGGTGCAGCAGGTTCTTCTATGCGGAGACAGCCAGGTCGCATGCGACTGCCCATTGGTGCAACACAACGCCGCTTTCGCCTCGTCTCACGTTCTTCCACAACAGCTTTCCCTTTGCCCCA
>SZWC01000837.1:160403-174614 GCA_023375785.1 Penium margaritaceum
GGGTCACTTGCTGTTGCCGATGAAGTAGGAACCTTAGGAGGTGTTGCCTTGCGTTGTGGCGTTGCGTCAGGCACTTTCTGCTTCCCCTTGCGGTCAGAAGATGCTGCAGCCTGACGCATGGCGGCAGCATGCTCGTGACTTGTGCTGGTTCCAACGCCATGAGCAGTCGTCGTGGATGAGAACTTTGTAGACCGTGAACCGGCACACTCAGGGGGCACGTTGGCAGGGATCGATAAGGGAGATGGGTCCACAGACGTGCGAGGTGGCACAGAGTCATCGAAGGTCAGCCTGACCTTCTTGGGACGACCAGGTGGACGCTTGGTTCGTGGAGGAACAGGCACGATGCGGTCCAGGGCAGAAAAGAGGCGACGAACACGCTCCTCGGGGGACACCTTTTGGAGGAACCGGTCCATGCTGGCAGGTCGAGGATCAGAATCTCGCAGGTCGGGTGGCTGTGAAATCAAGAAGTGGACACTTGGCACTGACGCTATGGCAAGGATCTTTAACGGGCCAAGCAGTGAAACTCACGTTCACAATGAACAAATCGCAAACCGCCAGGAGTGCAGAATCGTGACGCGGTCGCAACACGAACCGTTGCCACGGACCGTGGACTTTCCGACAAGGCATGCGTGACAGGGTTACGTGGAACAGAAGAATGCACCGTTGAGAAATTTGTACACAAGATGTGAACGTGACTTCGTCGAATTCAAGGGTCACAAAAATCACCAATTCGATCAAATAGGATCACCTAAATAACTCAAACCCCAAAAACCTAGTCGAAATCAAGAATCACATAATTCATGGAATATCAATCGTCGAATTCAAAGATCAGGGGGGTACAAGTTATCCATTTTCCCCCAATCGTCGAATCATCATTTTTCTCTCAACCCATCCTTCTGAACTACCTATAATCCGCTCGATGTAACACATGGTATCAGAGTGCAACATCTCAAGAGGGACAACTAATGCATTAGCTACCTGGCAACAACCTCGAACAAGTCCTCAATACATCTCCACCTTTCAAAAGATAACAAGACTTATGATGAAAATGGTGGATGGAGGGAGAGCACCCTGTGACAAGATATAATCTCCAGTAAGTACACTAGCGTTGGCGGATCAGCTGCACACGTATAACGATGCTCTCCATACAAACCAGGCAAAATTGGCAACTTTCGCGGTGAATGGCACAACACCAACGAGCCCAAAGGCCAACCCCGTGACAGACCCCTTCGGCTGGGCAAACCCTTCTCCCTCGCCGCATCCTATTGGGATGACACCTGCACGATGGGGGGCACCGGCCGACAAGCGCAAATCAACGAAGACTTGTACTAAAAATATTTGGGACTCAAGAACCTCAACGCCCATCTGCTCCAACAGCTGAACATGATGATGGAGGAGGTTCAAAACCATCATGCATGCAAAACAACACTTACGGCAGGAAAAACATTACTCTTGAGTGAACCTCGATTTGACCAGCACTTACCGAGTCGTTCGATTTCACAAATTCCAAAGGGCCGACGATCAAGATGTGGCCCACAAGTTTAGGGGTGTACTTCATCACTGCTAGGGTAAACAACCAAAAAAAGGAAGATTGTCCGCATGGCTTTCCTTTTGCGCGGCACGGCTCTGAGTCGGTGATCCAATATAAAGGTTATGAAAGGGAAACAGGAGAAGTAGAGCTTGATCAACGGTTTGCAGGACCGCTCTCACTTCGTCGACCGCTCTCACTTCGAAGACAGCAGGCATACTACCTCTGAAGCAGATATATGCGATGTGGTATGACTCTCTCATGCCACGAGAACATGGAGCACATTTGTATGCACTACACTCACTCTCTTTGGGAAGTTAAATAAGAAGTCTGACACATGGCATGGACTCTTACGTCTACATCAGTAGTACACCATAACAGAGTACGTCAGTGTTTCTGTGAGATCATGACAAGTAGTGACCTTGTCCCCAACGAACTATGCTTCTACTGCAACAATGGCCTCAAGCAAGATAATCAGTGAGCAATCGCCATATCTGGCATCAAACATGACCTTCCATGAATGATTGCAGCAATCAACCGCACCGACAATGTCGATTACAACGCTCGGATGCCAAAACAGCTGGCAATCTTGATTCTTGTTGCGACTGAGGGAAGTCCTAGTCCTAAAAAAGTTTGTCCCCGATGCAAATTGATGACGTCAATCAATGCAAACTTTGGCTCTGCTGGAACTGGAGGAAGTTGGGTCATATCCTGTGTGACTACCAAAGCGGCAACAACAAGCCAAGAAGGGGGTAGAAGTTGTAGGGAAAGAGTGAGGATCCCAAAAAGAACAGAAGACGAGAGCAGGTAGCAAGACTCCTATACTGTAAAAGACTCTGTGCTCGCCCATATGAAAGGTTTACATCGCCCTAGACGAGAGTTCTTGACATCGCAATTTTTGACAAGGTATACAAGAACAACCAACCGGTGATATTGCTATAGGTACAACCGGAAATTTGTAAAATTTGCAAAATAGTATGTGCACTACTGGATGGAGGAACTTCTCACTGTTTTGCCACCAACAACATGGTTCAAAATCTACGTTTGAAGGCCAAACTAGGGGTATCTGAAGGAAAAACCATCAATGGACAACTGTAGATCCTTTGAATTCGTGAATTACTCTGAATGCAAACCAAATATGTGCACAGCGTAATAGTCTGGATGACTTGTCTAATGATCAAACACAAAATATTCCTCCGATGATGTTTCTTGTACCGAAACAATCCGCAGGTTGAATAGAGTAGGGAATCACTTTGCATTAACATGAATGGACAAGGTGACATGTATCTCTTATCAAGCTACCCACAATGTAGCGGCGGTTATGGGAAGCAGGATAGGAAGTTGCAACAGCCACAAAATGCCAACAATTCCTCCGGACATGGCCAAACAATATCTGAAGCACAGAGCCCAAGCGTGGCTAGTCCACGTGGAAGCACAAGAGGCAAAAAGAATCATGGCTGCCAAGGCGACACCAATGGCCTCCACACCTAAAGATTGTGCCGACGTAATAAAGGAGTTTACGGAGCTCACTAAGGAGTTCCAGGGGGGTTTTCCCGATGAACTCCCTCAAAAACTAGCCTCGTAACGTGACATCCACCATCAGATAGACCTTAAATTGGGTAGTAGAGCAACGATGAGGGTGAATTATCAGATGAGTGATGTCAAGCTATCCCAAATCAAGAAGCACCTTGACGACATTCCCGGTCAAGGGTCAAGGCGAGACCCTCCACATCACCTTGCAAGACACTTAGACTTCTCGACCAAATGAAAACCAAAGAGATGTGAATGTGCATAGACTATCAAGCATTGAATGATCTCACCATCAACAAGTACTATCCCCTTTCTCTTGAGCACCGAGATCCGCGTATCCAATGAAGATGCCAAGAAGATAGAAATCCGCACCCAATACGGGCACTTTGTGTTCATAAGAATGTTGTCTGGAATCACAAATGACCCCGTGATATTAATGACGGTGATGAATAACATCTTTCGTCTGCACCTCGACAAATTCACCATTGTGTACCTCTACGACATCCCGGTGTACATATACATCCCAGAGGAGCACAATGGAAGTCTTCAAAAAGTTATTGAGATTTCACAATGAGAGAATGTTCTTGGAAATCTCTCAAAATGTGACTTTGGTCACCGTTTGATCAAGTTCTTGGGTCACATCGTTGTTGGCGGACATATCACCATGGACACAGAAAAGGTGGAAGCGATCACTAGTTGGTTGACGCGCACAAGTGTTTGGGATGTCCAGGTGTTTTTTGGATTATGCAGCTACTACCGTCAATTCCTAAGGGACTACGCGCAAGTGATTTTGCCTCTCTCCAATCTCACCCGGAAAACCACCGAGTGGAATTGGGAGGATTGTGAACAAGAAGCATTCAACTCGTGAAGAAATGCTCTGGCCTCGGCGAGGGCCTTGCGATTTGCACACAACGATGGACTACATTATGGCCACTGACGGGTCCGATCGAGTTACTCAGCCGGTCTCCACCGAGACAATGACAGTGGAGAAAAACCGGTTTCAGACACGTCAGAAAGATCACGCGGGATGGAATTCAATTCCACAGGGTACCCGTTTTGACAAAGTTGTGGGTGGACATCAACATGGATTTTGTGACGGGGTTTCCCGCAACTCTAGAGGGGTGTGACTTCATCTTCGTCGTGGTGGACAGATTTCATAAAAGGTGAAATGGCTCACATATCCATACAGCGCAAAGTGTGACTCTCATCCGCCCGTCGTTAGGAAGAAAAGCAATGATCCGCCCGTGTTTTAGAAGAAAAGCAACCATCCGCCCGTCGCTCTCCAGGAAAGCAACCATCCACCCATGCTACTTTCACTTATCGAGGACTACTGGTACGTGCGTTACATGTGTGGCAACGTGGATACGTTGTTGATTTATTTCACCCAAATTTGCTCCTAGCGTTTTGTCTGCACAGTCCATACAACAAGGTGTTGTATGTCCATGATTGCGACTATCAATGTGTACACAATACGACTAAAATACCTAGTTCGGCGGTCTTCTTGTTCCCCAACAAATGGGATATGTACTTTTCCTTGAGAAAAGTACTTTTAGGGTGACTTCTCTGATGCTTCTCATATGCCATGCTGACGTTACGTACAGACGTATACAATACGATGGTTGAAACACGGTCTGCATGCACTGATTCCAGCCTATCTCCCGAACATGCATGTGAACAAACCGAGGCGTTCCAGTCAAGTCCGTCCCCTGTCGCACATGAGTAGTGAAACTGGATTGGCTACATAACCTTTCCATGTATGTTTTCATGGTCCATGACATGCCTAGACAGAATTCAGATGCCTTGTGAGCATGGAAGGTGGGTAGGGACAGGCCCCCCTTCCCCCTCCAGTGGCGTTCACTTCCAGATTCTCCGGTGGAAACCTGTGACGATGCTGAAGGTTGGTGTGTTCGTGGTGGAGCATCAACATGGTGTTGTCTCTCCTCATCAAGCAAGGTGAGTTGAAGTGCAGGGTACGTGAGACATGCATTGCGTTAAAAGAATGCCCATGTACCCATTCTTGGTGCAATGACGCCCCAAACCCGGGCCAGTGCCTGGAGGGCGGAGGCCTCTACCTCCGCCCGACCGGTGCATAGACATTCCACAAAATGCCTCGTCTCCCACCCCTCTCATGTGCAAAGGGAGTGCATCCTACAACTGCCGCGCTCTCATGTCCGCTAGGCCTACTTACACGACGATGGGCAATCTCCCGCGGGCAGGGTGGCTTGCCCGCGGTGGCTCAGTTCTGCATACCATGAGCGCTACCTCCCCGTCATGTGACCTTCGGCAACAGGCATGACAACTGTGTCTTCTCCCCCAGATCCCCCAAGGCGGCACAACCTTGGACGGCTGTCGCCACCTACATATGCGGGGAGGCGCCCCACTGGCGAGGTCCTCTCGTCTCCGGCTGCACCATCGCCAAAGCCGCCACCTGCTGCACCACTCGCTGCACCTCCCGCGGCACTATGCACTGCACGACCCGCTGCACCACCTGCTGCACCACCCACTGCACAACCCGCTGCACGACCCTCTGCAAGACCCTCTGCACAACCCTCTGCATGACAAGCTGGACCACCTGTTATACGAGCAGCTGCTCCACCCGCTGCACGACCCTCTACACCACCCAATGCACCACCACCTCAGCCAGCGGCCCCTCGGCCTCCCCTGCACTAAGTTCCTCTAGCACTAGCTCCAGCTCAGCCACCTCCTCCGGCAAAAGACGTTTTCAACGTCGACTCAGGCACCAAAGGAGAAATCTTCTTCTGCCTTAACTGGGATCGGGACTATGAGGAATGGGAAAAGCGTTCGGAGGAAGATGCAGCGGAAAACATGCGGCTGTTTTGGATAGAGCCACGCTCCTCGGACCAGACTGAGGCTCCGCCCTATACACAATCGTCCTGGGGAAAGCACCATGTAATTTTTCCTAGTGTTTCCTCTGGTGGTTTGTGTGTGCCATGATGTGCCTTCTTGACAAATGATGATGTACTGCATCTCCACACATTACGTTGTGCCATCTTTGTACATCATGAAGAAAAGCTTGCCGTGTTTTTTTTTGTAACTAGTCCCTTTGCACACTTTCCAATCCACCCAAACATTCGAGTGAATGATGATTTAGTCCTTGTCGTTCCTTTTTGCAGGTACGTTAGAAAGCTCCCCCAATGGCACAGCGAAAAAGAGGAAGGCCGACGGTGATCAGCTTCTGGAGGACCTAAAGTTTTGCGACATGGATGCCTGAAGGGCGGCAATTGAGGATTATGCGGTGGCACACCGCTTCGGGCTGCAGTGGGTGCATTGCAAGCCTGGACGTATGGACGTACACTGTGTGGAGGTAGTGAGACAGGGTTGCACGTGGAATGAACGAGCGGTTGTCTCATCAAAGTTGGGGGTAGTCAAACTGTCCCATGTGGCTGAAGGCCATAGGTGCATAGAGACAATTGGCCACATGAGCCCCACGCAAACAACCGGGTGGATAGCTTGCTACATATCATCTCGGATGTCACGGGATACAACAACAACAACACCTCTGGCCACGCTCCAAGCCATCATCAAGCAATCTGTAGACATACACGTGGCGAACTGTACCTTGTGTCATGCACGATCTATGGTCCAGGCTCAATTGATGGGAGCCAAGGCCAAGTCCTGGGCCAACTTCTCGGCATTCTGTTACGAGGTATGTCCCATGGTCGTTCGCACATGACTGTTGATTAATTGTTTCTCTATTGCGTGTCAAATTCTTACTCATGACTTATGTATGTGTGTAGCTCACGTGCATGGATCCAGCAGCTCATGTCGTGGCGGAGATAGACACTCAAATCATTTTAGAGTGGGACTTTGTGGCACTAGGTTCCACCCGCCTTGACTAGGAGTACTAAAGGTGCATCATGAAAACGGATGACACCTTTCAAAGAAAGGACCACAAGAAAGTAATGTTGGTTGCTCAGTTTTTTCTGCAAACGACTATGCATGCCCCATCGCTTGGGCACTCGTGTCAAGTGAGAATGAAGAAACGTGGATGTGGTTCTACTTGTAGCTGGCACGTGCTTACCCCATAGCGTGTTCACTAGGAGCAGAGAAGCATGCATGGCGAAGGCTCTGAAAAGACACCTGCCGGGCGCTACTCACACGTATTGTACCTGGCATCTTTGAAGGAATGGTCAGGAGAATTTGGGCAAGAAGGCTGGCTACTCGGTGTGGAGTGCATCCAGGCACTGACCCACAAGAAATTCCACCAAGTGGCACGCCACCTATAGGCAGTCAACGACCGTGCAGTGAACTACCTCATCCCAGGCCGAGACAGACAGGGTGGCGTACCCCATCAGAAGTGGACATCGTATATGTGCGTGGTTCTTAGAGGGGGGCACATCACTAGCAACGCTTTTAAAGTTGTTGAACGCCCGGCTAAAATCCCTGCGCAAGCTGTACCCCTTGTAATGCTCCCTTTAGTTGTGTTACATTGTGCAAGGGATCATGGCACAACTCCCTGAGTAGATTGACAACTGCACCGGGACACTTCCACCGGCTCCCGCAAACGGCTACTGAACAGTTCGGCGGTAGCTTGCAACTACGACGTGATGATGGAGGGACCACATACGGCTATGATGCGTGGCCCGATTCACATCCACCGGCGAGTCGATCTTTTCTGGTCAAGTTGTGAGAGCGGTTGCTGGCGCGAATACGGTCAGCCTTGTCAGCACGCATGTGCCGTCATGATGGAGGTGGGTGAAGCTTTGACTGCACACGTGAACATTCGCCACACGGTGAGATCCTGGATTCTTGCATATGACAATCCCATGCCACCGATTGCCGCATCCCCAATCCGCGCTACACCATCTGGCTGGGGACAACCAGGACTGCGTCAGAGCAGTGGTAGGCCCAGGAGTGCCCCCTTGTAGCGTGCGCCGCTCCGCAAACGCAAATTCATTTGTCCCAAGTATGGCCGCAAGGGTCACACAAAAAAGATGTGCCCCAACCCTGCTGCACCATATCCTCACAAAGCAACAGCAGCGCTAAGAGCTGATCATGAAGCAGCAGCAATAGTAACAGGTGCAGGAGTAGAGAGAGAAGAAGAGGAACATGACATAGGAAGAGGCGGACAGGCAGCAGAAGGGACAGCAACTGATGACTTTGACGCTTCAGATTACGACCCTGAAGCAGAGCCCAGGGGGTCCTCGACGGATCAAGAGGTTGGTGAGGCAGTAGCAAATGACTTCGAGGACGATGTGTCTGACAGTGGCAGTCTCATTGGGATGCGCGGCAGAGCTAGAGAACGGATTGTTGACACAAGAAGAGCACAACGCTGAAGGTGCGAGACTCATGGAACAGTTGGGTGGCCCGGTGGAGGACGCAAAAGGCCATGCACGAGAAGAGGACGAAGAAGACGATGTAGGACAAGAGTACACAAATCATGAAGCAGAAGAAGAACTGGAGAGCCATGAAGTCAGAGGCATGGATGCACTTAGGATAGAAGGAAATGTGTTTCATTGAGCATGTTCAAAGATGCATTTGTACTTGTTCCTTTCCTGTGAAACCAGTGAAAATTCTTCTAATAACAAGTGCATGTCATTGTGTAAGATTACAGGGGAGTGTTCCTTGGCCGTAGACCTGCTTTCACAACACATCCAAGTCCTGGGCGTATGGTTAGGTCTGCATGAGCACTGGACGGCATGAGTCTCTGATCCTGAAGCTAGAGAGATTGTGTTAGAGGAGGGTGTGAATCGTTGACCATTGTCAGTTTTCAATTGGTTAATGTGTGATTGTCATGAGTGAACATTCGGTACTCTAATTTCTTGCTATCGTCAGATGGAAAATGAACCATTGCGTGTAACTGAACATTCTTACTACATAACATGAAAAGCACCGGCTTCTACATAAGGACACATCACAGCCCAATGCTTTGATGTTCAGTATAAAAGGTTGGAAGACAAGCATTTTTACTTCTCATACATTTACACTACAACTCAATGGAGTGCACGATACTCCCACCATCACTGCCTCTAGTCACTTCATTTCTGTATGGAGCTGGTACATGTTGCTATCAAGATTGCACTCGCAGTGGAGGCGTTTGGAGGTGCGACAGTATTACAGCAATTGCCCTGAACCATTTCACATGGGAAGTACATTGGACTACATTCCACAAGAAGTGTTCTGCCATGCTCTTGAAGAAATCAAGGATGGGGTCGTCATTAATCCCGATCCTCCACTGGCGTCTGGTAGTCCTGGCCACTTGTGCCCCATGTGTGACATCATAGGGTGGATCCACACGCTTCCCCCTCGAGTGCAATAGTGGCTAGTGAACGGGAAGCTTGGTCCATTTGAGTTATGTTTAGGCTGTAGAAACTTGTTTTGCAAGCGTAATACAAGCCTTTGGTTAACAACATCATTCATTGGTGGTAAACTCGCATTCATGCTTGGTATACTAGCCATGTCAATAGACACCAGGCACAGGAGTTCAAAATTGTATGGACAAATACAATGTCTACCAGGTAAGGGTTGAATATCATGAACTTTACTTGTAACAGTCCTATCCAATGAGATCAGTTTGGTTAGTACTTATCCAAGATGCTACACATATCCAATAGTCACAAGCGTCTCGTCCAAAGTTGTTAGTGACCATGACATACGTCCTTTTTGTTCGATGTTGTACGGCAGTCAGTTCGTACAAATCTGTGGGACCTGTGATCTGTGTGTTACATGAAACCAGAATCATAGAAGAATACCAGGGACAAGAGATGTAAAATTTGTTTTCAATAAACGCAACTTACCCGGTCCTTCAGTGGCCTAAGTGCATCAGAGTCTTGCACATCAGAGTGGATCCGGATGGACCCAGGGCTGGCAGTGTGGTGGGCACCAAATGGGACGGCAATCAGGTAGCTGAACACACATGATGTGGCACATGTCCAATGCATCACTTGGAGGAAGTCCCAAGTTCTTGCTATCCCACAGGCTCTTCAACTCGTTCCACGTGACCCATGCATCAAACTAGTCCATATGTGGGCTTGGAGGAAGGATGGACCCACTTGAGGAGCATCCGGATCTCCTCCCCACAACATGAGCGGCGGCATGGGAAGACCTCGGAGCTTCAACAGATCCGAAAAGACATGTTTGCATGGAAAAACATAGACAATGAAGGAGAAGTAGAAAACACGGAAGTCAAGCCTTATGAACTTCTCCCAGTACCACGGTCCATCATTGAAATGTGCCTAGTACCATCTGTGTCACGTCAAATGTTTCACGGTTTACAACCCGGCACACCACAATGGATCTGGATGGACCCATGGCAGCCAGAGAGGTGGGCACCATGCTGGATGGCGATGCGACGGTTTGACACCCATGAGCCAACGCATGTTGTATGGGTTAGTAGGACATGGGCCGAATCCATTTGAGTCCCAAATGCGCTTGATGTTTACCCACCCAACCCACGCATCGTGCAAGTCCATGATGAAGGCATCATCCAGGTTACCCACCCATTCCTCCAGCGGCGGCAATGGACGACCCTTCAGCGACAAATGGTGCGAGGACGCAATGACCTGGAATTCAATTGAACTGAATGAACGTCATGTTGTAACTACTCTCTGCTTTTCTTATGAAGTATGTTATGAGCTCAGTTCATGCTACTGTTGGGCTTTCACACCTTTTCAACTACGTCACACCAATTCTGTAAGTTATTGCCAGTGAGGTGGTAGTTAGCATATTGCCTTGTCACCGATGCTGACAAGGACTTGAGGACCTGATCGGTTGTCAGTAACGGCACAAAACCATTCGTTGGAGACGTATCCAATGACACGTGTGTACTGCCTTCACGGTCGCATAACATGGAACATAAACTTGCATTATTTCTCATCAAACCTAGGCCCAAGACAAGTTGGTTTGTGTAGATAACTATGTGTGCAGGGTGTGCCTTCCGAACCTCCACCGTTGGCTTGGCAACCTACCGGCGGTTGGGCACACGGGTTTTGTTCCGTCACTATTCAAGTGGGAGCGAATGGTGCATAGGCTACGGAGCTATTCTTTTCTCTCCAGTCCCAGATGGGTATTATATCTTACCACGTGGGGGGCTTGTTGCTTTCTTGCTCGGCGTTGACACCTGCATTACATCTCGCGGTCCATTGATACTGGGGTAGTATCTTATGGGACTTTGGCATATCAGCTCTATACGTTCGAAAATTGGGTGTATGTGAACCGAACCCTTTTCTAAAACGTCACACTTCATTCTGATGATTACCATCGTCAATATAGAATGAATGTCACAGTTTCAACTAGGTCATCTAGCCACACGACGTGCCACGTACCATCGTCAACGACAGAGACGGACGCTTCACGAGCCGTCTTTGGCGCAAACTTATGACACCTTATGGCACTGAGACCCCGTAATCAACGGCGTTCCATCCTAAGACCATGGGCAAACCAAACAAACAAATCAGACGCTTGAACAACTCCTCCGCATCTTATACGAACCCCATGGTACCGATTGGGGGCGACTTTCTAAGTCGCTCCCATTTTCGCTCCGACATGCCTGAGACGTCCCCATTCTAAGAAAAATGGCTAGATCGCCCCCATTCTGAGAAAATTGGCTAAGTCGCCCCCATTCCGGAAAGTCATGGCTTGGCCGTCCCCACTTTTGGTGCTCCAGGGAGTTATGGCTGGGATGCCCAGTACGGATGAAATATTTTCGACGCCTTGCCCCTACTTTAGAAAGTGGGGGCAACATAACGATGTTATTTCAGACTGTAATTTGCCGAAAATCAGTTTCAGTCAAAACCTGCCGTACATCGTTCTTGACACCACGTCCGTCATGTCCGCCGTCCATACTTGGTTCAAAAGTCGCCGATTTGTGCACAAGTTACGGAGTCGACGTCCGATGTTCGCATTATGCATGTCAACTACCCTTTTTTCTTGGCTTCAAAAGTTGACACTACCGCATTTATTTACCTCTGTGGAGATTCCTTGAACTCGGCCTTTGGTGGCCATCTCGTTTCACGCTGTGTACAACACAATTGTTGTTCCTGGACATGTGCATTTCCTGTTGTCCCCACGGACGTTTCAAAAAAACACCTTACATTCGTCAATGAATGTAGTCCATGTACATTGTTTCCACGGTGGCATGTACTTTGACCAATGTGTGTACGCCTACGGTTCTGTAGGGTAAACCTCCCTCCCCCCCCCCACCTCCAACCGTGGACGATTGCACCCGGATGTGATCACGCTGCGCCCTGCAGCTGGCAGGGGTCTCCGACGCCCGTCATTCTACGTTGCATGTTGCATCATTCTCGCCTAGGAAGGTCCTCGTCACCCGTCCCGCTCTCGTGTTGTTCCCATGGGGCCGGCCGGCATCCTCCCACCTGGTAATTCAGGGTCATGGGGGCATGGTACATATTTAATCGTCGATTTTCTATCCAACATGCCCTCATTCTGCCCGCATGGCGGCCTTAACTTCGCTTGGTTCGCCGAGCGAAGCTCGGCAAACCGTCTACGCCATGCGAAGCACATGACGTCAACTCTTGCCTGGCCCACACTACCTTGATCCCCTAACTACTGACCCCATGCATGTGCGTTCATTTGCCGAGTGGGATGATGACATGAGAGAGCGGGAGGAACGGGAGAAGCATCAAGAAGCTGAACTGTTGGCATCAATGACCCCCAGATCCCTCGACCTCGGGCCCGTCACATAAAAAGGTGGTAAAGCCATGCGGGTCCAACCGGAACGCTACTACCTTCCCAATGGTATGTGCGCCATCCGTTAGGTCTCCCGTCATGGTCCGTGCCATTCCTGGTCTAGAGTGTCTCCTAGGTCAACCTGCGACGACACTTAGCGCGAAGTCGCGCAAGGAAGAACGTCCACACAGGAGCCAGAAGCCCATAGTACCCGTGCACAATCATAAGCCGTTGTCGGCAGCACGTGACCCCGCAGTCCCACATGGATGAACACTTCGTCTGATTTTGTTGTTGTTCTTGTGCAGGCCCCTCGGACAAAGGTGACGACGGTGACGGTGCAAAGTTCCTAGGTGGCATGGAATTTCAGACCATGGAAGAGTCCTGGTGCGTCATCAAGGATTACGCAGTTGAGCAGTGTTTCCCTCTCAATTGGGAGAGGTATGAACCCGGCCGAATTTTGTGTTGAAAAGTTTGCCCCACCGCATGCCCAAGTGCAGCGCCGGGAGGCGCCGACGAGCCGCCAGAAAGTGGAAACGCCACTCCGACGGATCTGACGACTCGAAGATTGCTAGAATCCTAAAATGAAGGATTTCCCCTGAAATTTGACAAGTCGCTAAATCCGGTGGAAGTTGTTTCGTTGAAATCAGACAAGTATCGAGGGAGATATGGCCTTCCAAAGTTTGGGTGTGCGCAGCGGCTCTGGGAGCCGGCTGCGACTCGAAATCCGGTCGATAATCGACCGGACCGAGTAACAAGAATACCATCTGGAGAAATTGCTCCGATAGGCCTGCCGAGGCGTCCGGTGGATGATCCACCTGATCAGGTGGATCATCCACCAGATCCAGTAGTGCAGGTTGTTACTGAGGGACTTAGCCAAAAACTTGGCTCGACATCCGAAACTCAGTAGTACGTTTTGTTAGTCGGGGACTTAGTCAAAATTCTGACTGCAGGTCCACGGACAGGTTTCGAACCTCGTCACACCCCATCACCAAACACGACCCAAAAGTGGGTAGGGTGCGTGGAAACAGTGTAGGGGACCCCCACACCATGTGCAATGGGATATGCGCCTTGGGAAAGGCGCTTCGCACGTGAACGAAGGCGCCACGGCGAGTGGCGGAGTCAGGCTTCTGTGGTGGGTGAGACCTACGCTTCGGCAAGCATGACTTGGGCTACGCTTGACCAAATTGCGCACGGTTTGGTGCGTTGCAGATCTCATGACTAGCCCTATGAATGTTGTGATCATGTTTATGTTCAAAAACTAACGCAAAACGACGTTATTCCCTTTGCAAACTGACAGTCTCTAAATTCCTACTCACATAGCGTGAGGCGACCAGAAAGCTCACGCTCAGTCTCAGATTCGCCCAAAACAGTAGACGTGAACCAATAGAGTCTATCAGACCAACGTCGGGACCGCATCCACGGGGATCTCATCCTGAAATTTTGGTCCGCTGCCGTAATTGCAAGACCAATGGATGCCAGTGGGTAATCCGTACTTGCATGTCAAG
>SZWC01000837.1:210027-240910 GCA_023375785.1 Penium margaritaceum
TACTCGCTGTCCGTCGATGGATGCATGCATGTGACCAGTCGTTGCGTGCGTCTTTTGATTCTGCACGTCTAGGTTCAGACGGCGTAGGATTCTGACATGTGTGCGCAGAGTTACGGCCAAAACAGTGGTTTTGGGCCGGTTTTAGGACAGCTCTTGGACTGCCGCGTGCGACACCCGCCGTGCGCCGCGGCAGGTATTTATGCCCTGGACCTGTCAGTTGTCATTCCTCTCTGCATTTACTAAGCTATTGAAGCTTATGAGACTTTGCGCGTCTCCCTAGACTGATCCTTGCTGTTTCTTGCACCTGCCTGCTTGCTAGTGCGTCAGCTGACTGGACAGTGTCGCCACGTCAGCAGCAGCAAGGCTAGGAAGCTTCCTAGCAGTTTCTCAGGGGGGGGGGTTGCATACGTGGATCCACCCTCCCTTTTTATTCTATACTTGATGTCTCTCTCTATCATCTCAATCACAAACTGATGTGTGAAAAAAATTGGACAGAAGGGGTGGGGGGGAAAAGTGTCCGCCCGTAGAGTGCATCTGCTTGAACACATCTTCATGTTTGGCTCGCCTGCTCCGCTTTCTCGTTCTGCACGAATGAAAGTGTTGTGGGCAAGCAAGACCCTGTACACTTTACAAGGCCCGGATGTCTGTTTTGGGCCCTCTTTTGAAAACGGAAAAGCGCGGTTTCACAACTCTAGCATGTGCACGTTCTCATGCAGATGCATATGCATGTGCATGTGCATGGGCATGTGCATGTGCATGTTCATGTGCATGTGCACATGCATGTGCATGTGCACTGTGGTGGAGGTTAAGTGTTGCCTTGGCGGCAGTCTGCATGACGGGTAGACTGAGTACCGCGGCCTTGGCTTCTTCCTTGATCCGTTTGCATCTGTGAAGCTCGTGGTCGGCTCTTCACATTTGCTTCCAACGCACGACTTCAGTCCCATGTAAGAGTAGCGCTTCCATCGCAAGAGACATGCATCAAAGGTGCAAAACAATTCAGTGAAGAGTACAACAACATCTTTTGCATTTGACTAAAACAATAATGTTCCTTCGTCCATTCAAGCACCTATTTAGTTATGCTCTCTTAGGCGAATCACTCCTAAAACTACGAGAAGCTTGTTTCTCTATGCACAGTTTCACACAAAGGTCTCCAAGGGAATGTGGGCGAAGCGTGACAAATCCATGTTCCGCACACAATCCCCTGTGGACTGCATGCAGATGTGGAACATAGTCAAGTGAGCTGTGAAGTGAGGTACAATGCAAGATGTGATGCTACTTGCGTGGCTTTGCCCTCAACATTCATAGATACAAGTTTGGACAAGTGAAGTCCTAGGGACAGACCGAGGGCATGAATGGGAAGTTGCATCAAATCCGAACACTAATGAAGTACCAAAGCTTTTGGACAAGCATGTCCATAATGAGAAAATGCGTGGAAGCTTCCTAGCAATATCTGTTGGTTTGTGTGGCTTCCACCCGTCACGACCGACACCATTGGTTTATCAATATACCCACATTCGAGGTATATGGTAGAGGAGGGCGTGACGACACGACGGGCCTCTGGACTGCACAGAGACTTCTCTAGCACCTACGACAACGCCGACGAGACGCGGTCGATGCGTTCCGGTAGCCATGTGGGCTTGTCAGGAGGTAGGAGAGTTTTCTCAGTGGGTTGAGACCCGCGCACCCGATGGACTGTATCGGTGCGACGAGGAGACCCGATGGCTGTTGTGGAGCTTCCGATATTCAGAAAGCCATCTCTAATGTCTAGACGTTGATTCCGAGATTTGTTTGGCACTGCACATATTTTCACGGTGGTCGAGACCCAAGCACTCACAGAGCTCTTCCGGCGCCTCGAGGAGACCACCTTTGTTGCTGTCATTGTGTATGTAGTGTCTTCTCCCTGTTGACTCATTTGGGTTCAGCAGGGGTGACGAGGCTCGGTGTGGCTACCTGCCGGCGCCCCTACATAAGCCCGCTAGGGGCTCATTTGTAAACTCTCCTTGTTCTTTTATACTCAGCGTTCCAGACTTAACCAAATTCTTGCCGTCTTGCATCACACTCACACACAGAGCTCATGTTCGTTTCTGCATGGGCCTGCATGCCTTAAAACATTTCCAATTTGGTATCCGAGCGCAGGGGGGCGTGTGAGCAGCAGAAGCAGCAGCAGTGGGCGGAACACCAAGAGAACGCGCCACGTGGCGCTACGCCGGCAGCTGCGTGAAGGAGAGCGAAGCGACTGCACGTGAACACCACAGGGGCAGTGAACCGCGCACAGGAGCATTCATGATTGCGGCCATCACTAGCATTTGCAGCAGCTGCACAGGCGGCAACAGCAGCAATAGCAGCAACCGCGTTGCGGCGCAGTAGCACGACAATAGTAGTAGCAACGCATCAGCCACTGCAGCAACGGCGTCAGCAGCAACAGCACATAGCAGCAGTAGCGGCAGCCAGTGAAGCAGCGGCGACAGCAACAATAGCAACATGCAACAGCAAGCAGCAACTACGGCAGCAGCAAGCGGCAACCACGGTAGTAACAAGCAGCAGAAGCAGCTGCTACGCAGTTTAGCAACAAGAGTAGCAAAAGCAGCGGCAGAAGCAGTGACGGTAGCATCAAGCAGCAGTAGTAGCTGCTACGCAAAGCAGCAGCAGCGGCGGAAGCAACAGCAGCAACAGTAACCGCAACAGCTGCACCCGCCGCTGCAGCTGCTATTGCAGGAGGGGCTCGTAGCCCTCCTGTGAGGGCCCCCAATCCCTCAGAGGGCCCCCCTTAACCCCCATTAGGTGGCCTCTCTGAGGGGGCCCGATGGCCCCTTTTGCCCCCTTCCCCTCCTTTCGAGGGGGCCCTCGGAGGGCCCCGTAGAGCCCCTCCGAGGGGCCCCTCAAAGGGGCCTGTCGGCCCCCGTCGGCCGACTGACGGAGGGGCCGACGGTGGAGAGGGACCGACCCCCCCCCTCCGTCTGCCACTCACTCGCTTGCTGAGCGAGCGAGCGAGCAGTGAACGGGAGGGAGGGCCGGACAAGCCGGACAACCCCCCCTCTCCCCCTATTTTCTTCGCTGTCCCAGCTTTGGAGCAATCAAGAAAAGGGGATACAAGTGAAAAAAACGAAAAGGTGCACGCCTGAAAGCAAGTGGGAAAAAGAAAAAAAAGGCGAGCAGAGGGGAGAATGGAAAACAAAAAAAAGGGGGTGAAGGGTGAGGGAGAAAAAGAAAGACACAAAGGGGGCCTGAGGGCAAGAGAATAACGATAAAAAAGGAAAGGGAAAAAAATCTTTCAATCCCTGCTGCCAACAACCGCAGGCGCAACCCGTCCAGCATCGGCTGCAACACTCGTACTTGTAGCAGCCATAGCAAGGAAAACCGCTTCCGTAGCAACAACGGCAGTGGCAGTGGAGTGACGACGACTGCATAATGTAGAGCAGTTGCTGAAGCGCTTGTAGTCTCCCCTTCCCGGCCGACAGCGGACCGTTGTCGGTGGCGACTTCTTTTTCGAGACGCGTCCTAAACCGGCGTCTTCCTAGGGCCCGTGGATTGGTGCACGCACTTCACTCCGTATGATCAATGGCAAATTCGAGTCTTTCCATCTCCGAGGGCTGGGTCGTCTACCGCTTGGAGCAGCAGCCACACCTGCAGCTGCCACTCCTTCTCGTCTTGGAGCAGTCTTTGCTGTATCAGTGGCAGCAGCATTAGTGGATGTAGTTAGTCAGACTCTAGTCTCCGGGCGTGCTGTGGTAGTGCAGCTCGTTCCGTCTGGTCACGTTTATTGACCCGGACGCCGTGACCTCCAGGAGTGATAGTACCTACTGGCCTCATTCTCTCCCGTGCCTCGGTGTTGACCATCGGAAGTAGGTTCTCTCGGTACCTATCCATCGTCCAGTGCACGAGATGAGTGCACGGACATCTGAGCAGGGGCCCTGCGCGTTCGCCTGTTACTACTGTGCTGATGGACATCATGGTTTGCGTTGCTGTTGGACGCGTCCTCCCAGGTGGCATCCACCTTGGTTGCAGCCTCGTCCGAGCCTACGTCCTCCATAGCATACGGATCTGCCGGCGTTGGTAGATCCCCTAGCTAGACCTCTGGCGAGCATATCCGCCGAGATCCATGGCTTGCGGCAGACGGTGCAACGGCTTTGTGACCTCGTCGTCACTAAGCATGCTTCTGCTACTCGTTTGTTGACGGCCTCTTTGATCACATCTCTTCCATCCTCTCCTCCTTCGTCATCCAATGGTGTACCTTCAGCTCCACCTGCCAGCGAGTCACAGGCTGCCACCATCCTTTCGATCCTCCACTCTGCAGCGACCATGATGCCACCTTGCCATGACATGTCTCCATGCAGTCATTCCAATCGAGTGACCCCGCGACATCGGCGTCAGCGCTCTGCACGTCGTGCTCGCGTCGGTTTTCATACATCCTCCACCTCCTCGGTCTCCGTTGCTGTACCTGTCGAGGGGAAATGTGGTCACCGCGCATTGCCTGATGTGACCGTAGCGACAGGATCCGCACTCGCGCCGGGCCATGGTGCCCGAGCGTCAGCTCAGGCAGACTCAGATACAATGCACATGGCGTGGAGTCCGATCCCGACATGGAGGTTACATCAGGAGAAGAGCAGACACGGGGTCCTTTCGCGGTGCCACTCGCGGCTCCGACCGGTGGAGGCCCTGCGGCGGTATAGGAGTCCCGTACGGATCGGGATGCGTCTACCGCATCTGCAAGGGTGTGGCTAGGGGACACAAGGCAAAGTGTCAGAATGCTTCAAATAGCATTAACAGGGAGAAATGAAAAATGACAGGTCCATGGCATATGTACCTGCCGCGGCGCACGGCGGGTGTCGCACGCGGTAGTGTAAGGTCTGTCCTAAGACCGACCCAAAACCATTGTTTTCGCCGTAACTCAGCGTAGACAAGTCAGAACGCTACGCCGTCTGAACCAACATGTGCAAAATCTCAAGCCGGACGCTACGACTGGTCACATGCATGTATCCGGCAACAAACGGTAGACACACAATGCAAAGACATGCAAATCAGGCTCGTGACCAGTCAACCGAAAAAATCCTACAAGCTGTAGAAAAACTGCACAAGGTCCCAGACAGCATCGGTAACTCTAGGGCGACCGTCGATCAGCTCCGAGCAGGAAGTCCACCACTAGACAACGCCCCGGTGCCACCTGGGTCCGCATCAGGGATCTGTACGAGCATGGACACGGCCGAGTGGTCATAGTAAACTGTACAGGTCGACAGGAACGTCACAAATCACAACACTCCCCCATGACCCAAAGGTACGCATGAACATACACGTGCAGCACTGAAATGAGTGCAACAATGAGTGCAAAAACAGTGGTGACATAGACACAGACGCACCCCGTACTCAACCACTCTCAGGCAAGGGGCGAAGCCCAACGGAACGAATGGCCACCAGAAACTTCCCGCGCGCCAGTGTCTCGTCAAGAAGTCAGCACGCTGCATGTCAGTGCAGACCCATACGACGGAGATCACGTGTCGCTCCACCAGATCATGCACGAAGTGATGCTCAACCGCAATGTGCTTCGTGCGAGCATAAAAGACACCAGATTTCTGTGCAATGGCAAAAGCACTCTGGCTGTCACAACAAAGCAGAATGGCGGGTACTGACTCACCCAGCTGAAGGAACAGGCGTTGCGGCCACACTGCCTCAGCGGCCCCTGCACCCAGAGGAACATACTCTGCCTCCGATGAGCTACGTGCAATGCAACCATGCTTCCCATTGCGCCAGGACACAACGGTATCACCGAGCAGGAACACGTAGCCGGTGCAACTGCGTCCATGTGGGCTCCAGGCCCAGTTGCTGTCGGTGTAGCTGTCAAGAATCACTGAACACTACCGGCGAAAGCAGAGACCGAGGTACGACGTGGAAACCACGTACCGTACCACTCGCATAGCCGCCTGGAGGGCTCTAGCACGTGGAACTTGCAAAAAATGTGCAAGGAGGTTGACGCCAAAAGTGATGTTGGGGCGTGTGGTAATGGCCAGGTACATCAGAGATCCGATGAGGCGGAGGTACAAGGTCACATCCACTGTCTCCCCTCAATGTGTAGGATCGTCCACCTTCAGGGCGTCTTGCTCGTCAGGTGTAAAGGTGTGGAGGCCGTTGGCACTATGCGAAGGAGGTCACTAAAGTGCTCCCCCACAACACGTGCGTATCGGGCCTGATGCAACAGAAGCGTCCGGCGTCTGCGGTCTCGTACAATCTCCATGCCAAGAAACTCCGCTGCAGGACCAAGGTCCTTCATCCTGTATGCAATCTGGAGGACCGACTTGGCCTCCTTCACGGCCTCCATGGAGGGAGACGCGATCAGGAGGTCGTCCACATAGACCAGGATGGTAGTGAAGCGCTCAGGCGCCTATCAGATGAAAAGAGTGGGATCTGCCTTGCTCTGTACATATCCCGCGCGAGTCAGAGTGCCTGTGATCTCCCGGTTCCACCACTGAGGAGACTATTTGAGTCTGTACAAGGACTTGCGCAAGGGCCAGTCCTTATCATCGTCCTCAAAGCTTGGTGGCTGGGCCACGTAAATCTCCTCATCCAGAGAGCCATGGAGGAACGCATTGTCCACATCCATCTGGTGCTGTTACTAGTCATGCTGAGCCACCACACCAAACAGAGCGCGAGCTGAGGTCATGGGGCCGACAGGGGCAAAGGTGTCAGTGTAATCAGCGCCGTTGATCGGAGAGTACCCCTTGACGACCAAGGAAGCCTTGTGGCATTCTAGTGAGCCATCCGGCTTCACCTTCTTACGAAAGACCCACTTGACCTTAATCGCCTTCCTCCTGGGTGGAAGGTCGACTAGCTCGTAAACTCCGTGCTCTCAGATGGCACGAAGGTCATCCTCGCAGGCGGCACGCAAGGCATTGGCATCCTCTGATGAGAGGACGTCCCTCAGTTTGCCTGGATTAGGCACCAACGAGGGAGAGCTCTGAGTGGCAAGTGTACATGCCTAAGAACTGGGCCTGACAACCAGAAGGTCAGCTGCTGCGTCAAAAGCTGTACAAAACTCGCAAGTGACAAGACCGTGCCCTATACGACACGCTGGATGTACCTCTGTGTGATCAGTACGGACACTTAGGCTGAGGGCCTTTGTGCCGAGATCGCCACTCGCAACGCTGCGAGTGGATCGCCTGGGTGCGGGACCTGACACTCGCTGGGCTCTGGAGCCCAATGGTCAAAGACGACCACCGGGCTCACGCGAGTAGCCTGGGCTGGAAGGGCTGACCATAGTCTCAGAGACAGGCACGACCACATCCGGTGAGGACTGAGGCGCAAGGGCAGGTGATGCAGTGGGAGGAGAGGCTGGTGAACGGATGGGAGACGCAGGACTGGGAGTAGCAACAGGACCGCCCACAGAGACAGGAGTATCGGTGGACAGAGGGACAGCATCATGGGTGTCTGTGGGGCGCGAGGGTGTAGGAGAGAAGACAGGCTGGACGAGAGTGGTCTCTGGGCCGACAGCGATGATCGCCGGGTCATCTAGAGCCGGAGACCGAGAAGTGGAGGGGGTGCAAACGGACACATCAGCCGGACGAGAGGTTCTCGTAGGCTCTGACTTCCCCATTCCCCAAGAAACCTCACACGTAGGAATATGTGTGACAGACATCGACACAATCGAGGTCAGATTGCGGTAGGTAAGAGACTCAAAGAAGAGTGCGTCGCGGGACTCAACAATGCGATGATGGGCAGGTCCCAAAAACGCGAGGCCTTCGACAGTAGAGAGATACCAACGAAGGCACACAAGCGACCCCGCGGAGAGACCTTTGACACCTGCTGATGCTCCGTGTACCACATAGAAGCCACTGAGCCCCAAACATGAGCAAGATGCAGATCGGCACGGTGGCCAAACCAGAGCTCATACGGTGTAACGTGGTCCGGAAGAGGACCGTGCGGGAAGCGGTTCCAGACCCACGTCATGTAGGCGAATCCTTCAAAGGCGAAGGATTCTGGGTGACTACACTCAGATCGCATAGCATGAACCGCATCCTCCATGGTGCAGTTTGAGTGTTCAGAGACACCGTTCTGCTGAGGAGTGGCAAGAGCAGAGACCTGGTGATGTATCCCGTGCTTGGCAAAGAAACTGTCCATTTCGCCAAGAAACTCGCCGCCGCGATCCGAGCGGAAGGTATGCAGTGAGTGGCGAGAATGACGCTCAGCCATCACTAGCCAGAGACAAACCGCGAGAGCGGCATCACTCTTCTGGAGCAGGCTGTAGACCCATCGCATCCAGGTGAAGTCATCGGTCAGGGTCGGGACATATCGGCCCCGATCGGATAAGGACTTGACAGGGAGAGGACCGAGAAGGTCCGAATGGACCAGCTCGAGGGGGCGAAGGGCTTGAGAACGGGAGTTAGGGTAGGTGCATCAATGCATCTTATTGTGAGCGCAGAACAGACAATCGGTCTTGGGCGGTTTCTCGAAAAAGGTTGCGTCAAGACCGAGGGTGGGTTGTGTCCTTATGAGCTTTGACACAGTGTCAGAGCCCACATGACTCAGACCTCGATGTAGCAGGCACTGGTGCTCAGCAGACAGGATACCAGTGAGAAACACAGGAGCAGGAGGGGAAGGGGAGCAAGGAGAAGAAGAGATCCAAGGAACACGATACAGTTCATCCACAACAGAGGCATGAAGAACAACAGTGCAAGTATCAAGAGCAGTCACTGTCACGGAGTCGGTAGTGTGCTCCACAAAGAGTCCCATCAAAGTGCAGGCACACACAGAGAGCAAGCTAAGCTCAAGGTCAGGCACAAAAATCACATCGGAGAGATACAAGGGGCCAGACGGACCATCAAAGCACACAACCCGAACACCCTGGACTAGCAAGGACTGACCAGAGCCTGTGCAAACGGAACGAACAGATGCCACAGGACCGAGGACAACGAAGTCACTACGACGACATGTCATGTGGTGAGCGGCACCGGAATCGATGATCCAAGTACCATCTATATCACAACTGGAGGACGTCATGGTGCAACGGTCAATGGAGCACTCGGCTGTAGACGAGCGCTCGGCAACAAAGGAGGGAGAACGACGAAGGGGGCATAGGTGAGACTTAGAAATCCAATCTGTACTGTCAGTTCCATCATCATCACATGCCAGCTTTGCTCCCCCACACGAGTCATCACGAGAGACAAGAACAGACAAAAACACAGTCTGTGAACCACCCGGCTATGACGACACACTCACGCCTCCCTGAGAGCAAAGCGCCAGAAGCAAACAGAGCTTGACGATGGTGCGATCACGGGGTCGGGGTCTCCACTACTCGCCGGTGGGCTAGCTGGAACTAGAGCGGTCCGGAGGCTATGCTGCTCAACGCAAACCGCTGTGCGTGTGCAGCCTGAAGACCGCGAGTGATCCGCGTCCAGTCAAGTGGCTGCTGGTACTCGGTGTAGCGGTGAGCACCTCCACAGTTGTAGCAGTGAACAGTGCATCCATCGCTACTGCGTGATGACTGCTACTGCGGTGACTACTGCTGCGGTAGCTGCCGCTGGCCTGAGCCACGCTTCTTTCTACTCTTCTTCCCTTGTGCTGCTGCTGCCACACCCTACATCTGAGTCGGGGTAGCTGGGGTGGAAGGGGAAGAGGAGGGCATGCCAGAGGATGGAGAAGTGAACTACGAGAGAGGCATGAGTGGTGATGCGATGACCGGTCCAGCAAGTGAACTCTCCTGCTAGGTGACGACTGCCTCACAAGCGGATGTCACCTGGAGGAAAAGCTGATGTGCCCAAGGAAGAAGCTAAAGGCAGGTAGAGAAAGGCTCACGCCCTACGTCGTTGTACCTTGTGAAGATGCCGGCATACTCAAGACGGACTCCGATCATGAGCGTGCAAAGCGCCCACATCTATGTCCCTCCTACGATCCCAAGGCGCATGTAGATGCGCATGGCGCGCCGCCAGTAAGCGGCTGCGGGCTCGGCAGGTCCCTGACGAAGGGAGTGGAAGGTGCGGATGTGAGCCGCACGGGTGGCGTGCGTATCTACAGGGACAATGCCAGCTCCCAGCCCCGACATGGGTCAGCACCCGCGGCTGTGCCGGCCTCTCCAAGGAAGGGGCGAATGTCCACGACAGTCTCGCGAGGCATCGCGTAAAGAAGTCCGCGCATCGCCCGAGCCGCTGTCAGCACCTGAGCATGGTCCATAACCTGGTACTGAAGGTGGTAGTAGGGCCAAACTCCCTCTGAAGTGGCCCAGACCTGGAAAAAGGTCTCCCAGTAGTCAAAGCTGTCCTCGCTGACATATTGTGGGGGCTGTGTCTCGAAGTCCTTAGGTTGCTGCTCCGTAGGGAGAGCAACCATAGGATGGGAAAGACGAGGGATGGGGAAAACATCGCGACGAGGAAAGTCGCCAAGGTATGTCTTAGGCGAAGATCGGATCTCTAGGAACGCGGAACCGGAACGCGTTTGCAGCTAGCAAAGACGCTCCTGAGGTACGCGAATATTCGTCTTGGGAGTGTCATCGTCCATGCGTGGCATATCAAGGTCCTCCTCCAAAGGATCAAGAAGTGGGGGGTCCTGTCCTGCTGCTCTCCTTGGTGTAGATGTTGACTGGCGTGCAGAAGGTGTGACACCGCGAACTCCCCCGCAAATGTGCTTTGGGACTATGGACTGACTATGAAGAAGATCCGTGAGCGCGCGGATGGCGTCGGTCTGCTGCTGCTGTAGTCGACGTATCTCATCCTGCTAACTCCGCAGGTCCGCAATGGCCTGCGAGCGTGGGCTCATGATCCCGGAGGAGGGGGAAGAAGGATCAGATGGTCCTTTGCTCAAGTCACCGGTCGGAGCCATGTCAGCGCTCAATAAGGGGCTGAATGTAAGAAATGCTCTGAACGAGAAACCGATAGAGTTTCTCGAGGAGACGAAACCTTAAAAAAATGATATTTTGACCCCAAAATTGTTGATGTCAGTACTATTGATGATGACGTCAGCGTTTCCTACTAGCGGAAAAAACGCTAGCATTTTTTTTGCTACCGTGTTTTATGCCAGCGATTTGTTTTTGGGAAGGTCACGCAAACTCCGCGTGATCGGTGGGGGTGACCTCGTCACCCCCTGCTCGCGGCTGCATTGGGGTTGCGCAGGCCAGCGTAGTGCCACGCAGCCCTACGCAGTTTCTGCGTAGTAGCTGCAATGCTGCTGCTGCCCTGCTGCTGCTTCTGCTACTGCTGCTGCGCTACTATTACTGCTCACTGATACTGACGCTGCCGTTGTCAGTTGCTGCCGCCACTGTGCGCTGTCAGTGCCCGCAGCCGCCGCCGCAAGCTGCTGTTGCGAGCTGCTACTCCTTTTTTTCTTCTTCTTTTGTGTACACGGTGGCAGCCAGACATGACTGCTGCTACCACCCGGTGGTGGTGCTTCTGTTCCTACTACAGGAGCAAGTAAATGCCGCAGCTCACCTGATGTGGTGGTGGGGACTGAGTGATGATGTCGTTGTTGAAAAACGGGTGCAACAAGTCCTAGGATACGGCGGCGGCGGTGACTCTCACTTCTGTTTTCGGTGCTGTGTCTTTGCGGCGCAACTCAGCAAGAGGAGTCTCAATGCTCTCATACCGTGAGAAAATGCATGGAAGCTTCATAGCGATATTGCCGCTGACGAGGCTTCAGTGCCTGGTCAGACGGTGACGATAGTCACAAGTCGTGCACAAAACGGCAAGGGTTTGACTAGGGGACACAAGGCAAAGTGCCAGAATGCTTCAAATAGCATTTTCAGAGAGAAATGACAAATGACAGGTCCATGGCATAAGTACCTGCCGTGGCGCACGGCGGGTGTCGCACATGGCAGTTCAAGGTCTGTGCTAAAACCGGCCCAAAACTACTGTTTTGGCCGTAACTCAGCGTAGACAAGTCAGAACGCTACGCCGTTGTAACCTACACGTGCAAAATCTCAAGCCGGACTCTACGACTGGTCACATGCATGCATCCGGCAACAAACGGTGGACACACAATGCAAAGACATGCAAATCAGGCCCATGGCCAGTCCACCAAGCTACAGAAAAACTGCAGAAGGTCCCAAGCAGCATCCAGGACTCTGGGGCGACCGTCAATCAGCTCCGAGCGGGTAGTCCACCACCAGACGATGCCCTGGTGCCACCTAGGTCCGCATCAGGGATCTGCACGAGCATGGACACGGCCGCGTGGTCAGAGTAAACTATACAGGTCGAAAGGAACGTCACAAATCACAACACACCATTCCAAGGCTGAAAATTATGGTCAAACATAACTAAGAGAATGTGAGAGAAACTATGGTAAATGGCCCTTGAGCAATTATACCACAGACATGTCGGAAGCCGTTCTCCCATTTGATGTTGACCTAGAACGAGCTGAAAAAACAAACAAATGAAGAGGATACCACCTCTTTGGCCAGTGGCATCAGCCAGACTTTGACAACGTCAAGAGATGTGAGAGAGTTTTCTTGCTCTTCATCCTAGAAACTCTGTAGCAAGGTAGAAGCGCACAGTAGAACAGCAAAGCAGAGCTAGAATTCCGAGGCAACAAGTTGGGACAGCAGCGTTGTTCATGCGACGTGCAGGCATCCACGCTCGTTGTTTAGTCAGCAGCCCCCTCAGCCCGTTGCTCTATAGTGGAAGTTTGAGTGCTCTGAGTTTGTTACTCAAAGATGTGTGCACCAGTGTTAGCTTTAGAAAGCAGCTCACAACTTGAAATAACTGAATAAGGATCAACAATAAGACACAATGGGAGACCCCTCCAAGAACTAGCCTCCCCAAGCTTTGTAGAACTTGTTACTCAGTTCACTAGCCAATCAGAAAATAGCTCTATTTTCAGACTTGTAGCTTTTCTAGGTGAGACCTGCGAGACGGCCGACAGCCCAAAACCCGGGCATCGTCCGTTTTGCCTGCAAACTAGACCATACCATAATACTGACGCTCCGAATGTAGTTGTGCAGTCAGAATCTGCTAGAAAAACAGTAAGGATATATGTATGCCCAAACCCAGGCAGCGCCTACACTAGTCCCTGGTGACTACAATGCCACGCTAGCATGAGATTTGGACCCTAAGAAGAGCTGAACATTGCAGACACAATGGTACAGTTAGATTCATCATTGGACGCATGCAGACAACATTCGCAGTGGCTGTGACCACTGTCGGCCCGACCATCGAGGAGGCCTGTCGAGGAGGCCTGCCGATGGAGCTGAGCATGTCGCCAGAGGGAGGATGCTCCAGCAAAATGCGTGTAGTCCTCGGTTTGTGTCGGCTCCACCGGACGACACTCAAGCAGCGTCAAGTCTCACCGTCACTCATCTGCACGCCAATGTACACAAGCCGGGAGGACACACTAGAACACAATGAGAGATGTGACAAAAAACCAACACTCCCCCATGACTTTCACGCGCAGTGCACATGGGCGGGCAATGACACATTCAATAGATAGACTTGTTGTGATTTGTGACGTTCCTGTTGATTTGTACAGTTTATTGTGACCACTCAGCCGTGTCCATACCCGTGCACTGATGCGGATCCAAATGGTACCGGTGTGTCGTCTGGTGGTGGACTACCAGCTTGGAGCTGACCGACAACAGTCCCAGAGCTCTGGACGCTGCCAAGGACCTCCTCCTGTTTTTGTGTAGTACGTAGGAGTTTATCGGTGGACTGGCTGTGGGCCCGATTTGCATGTTTTTGTATGGTGTGTCTACCGTTTGATGCTGGATGCATGCATGTGACTAGTCGTAGCGTCCGGCTTGTGATTCTGCATGTCTAGGTTTAGATGGGGTAGCCTTATGACATGTCTACGATGAGTTACGGCCAAAACAGTGGTTTTTGGCCGGTTTTAGGACAGACCTTGTGCTGCCGCGTGCGCGTGCGGAGATGTCGCGCTTCGCCATCTCCTTGACGGTTGCGGGCGCCGAATGCCCCAATTGTCGGTGCCAGAGTTCCAGATCAGCGCTTCCTCCCTTGGCCATGTTGACGACGCGCTTCTGCGAATCTGCTGTGTCAGATGCCGCGGGGACCACCTTGGTCTCCACGACGTAGAGACCGCCCTCGCGCTTCGCCTCCAGCATGACCTCGTTGTCGCCATCAATGCGCACCACTACGCCTTTCCTGCGGAAGAGCACCTCATATCTCTTGTCTGTCAAGCGGCTAACACTCAAGATGTCAGCCAGGCCGGGGACGTCCTGCACATCGCAAATTGTGCATAGCTCCTTCTTACCACCCACCACGACTTCCACCTCCACATCGCCTTGGCCGGCCGCCGGCTCGACTTTGTCGTTTGCGACCACCATTGACTTGGAGGACTTCTCGTAGGTGACGAACCCCACCTTCTCGACTTGGGTGTGCTCCTCGGCCCCGGAATCCAGGCACCGCCTGTTGGCCTTCTTGAGGAAGTGGTTCTTGTTGCCGTTGAGGAGCGACCTGCCCTTGCTGTTTTTGGCCCCGGTCTTCGCCTCCTCCGGGCACTCACGAGCCTTGTCGCCCTCTTTGCCGCAGTTGCGGCACGCACCTTTCTTGGCGCCCTTCTTGCCGCCGCCCTTTCCGCCACTTCCTCGGCCCCCGCTTCCGCCGCCCCGCATTTTGGTGACAAGGGCCGATGAGGAAGACAACGACTCCCCGCAGCTCCGTCGCTGCGCCTCGTTGCGGATGTACTCTGCGACCGCACCATAGGTGAGCTTGTCCTCCGACCATCCTCCAAGGACAGTGATGAGTGGGCCCCAACTGTCAGGAAGGGCCATGAGGAGAGCCATCGCCTGCAGCTGCATGTCGATCTTCCACCCCACGTCATTGCATTGTGAGGCGAGTGACTCGATCTGCTGCATGGCATAGATGACATCATCTCCCTCCTCGATTCTCACCGTGAAGAGCCGCTTCATCGCGAAGATTTTGTTCCCGAGCGACTTGGATTGGTGGATGGCATAGAGCTTTTCCCAAGCTTCGGCTGCTAGCTTGCAGCCTTGGAAGTAGCCCCACTGTGACTCGGCCGTCCCGGACACCAGGAGCATGAGCGCCTCCGTGTTCTTCTTTTCGAAGGCCTGCTTCTCCGCGTCCGTAGCTATCGCCTCTGTGAGCACCTTCTTTCCCAACATGACGTCCAGCAACCCCTTATGCAAGAGGTGCAGTTCAAACTGCCACCTCCATAGCCCAAAGCCCGGGCCGCCCGCATACTTCTGAATGGGCTGCGTCTCCTTCTGCGCCATGTGCGCAGCTGCTACTTCGACGAGTTCTCAGAACTTCACGGCGACGTCCAAGATGACAATCACGTGCGCTGTGGAAGATGTGAACGTTGGAGGGTATCGGTCCTCTGGGCCCATAACCCTTTGTCAGGATGGAATCTGCGTGGTGCGGTCCCGAAGTTGGTCTGATAGGCTCTATTGGTTCACGTCTGCTGTTTTGGGCGAATCTGAGACTGAGCGTGAGCTTTCTGGTCGCCTCACGCTATGTGAGCAGGAATTTAGAGACAGTCAGTTTGCAAAGGGAATAACGTCGTTTTGCGTTAGTTTTTATCATGAACATGATCAAAACATTTATAGGGCTAGTCATGAGCTCTCCAACGCACCAAACCGTGCGAAATTCGGTCAAGCGTAGCCCAAGTTATGATTGTCGAAGCGCAGGTCTTACCCACCACAGAAGCCTGACGCCGCCACTCGCCGTGGTGCCTTCGTTCACGTGCAAAGCGCCTTTCCCAAGGCGCATATCGCATTGCACATGGTTTAAGGGTCCCCCGCACTGTTTCCACGCACCCTACCCAATTTTGGGTCGTGTTTGGTGATGGGGTGTGACGAGGTTCGAAACCTGTCCGTGGACCTGCAGTCAGAGTTTTGAATAAGTCCCCGAGTAACAAAACGTACTACTGAGTTTCGGACGTCGAGCCAGGTTTTTGGCGAAGTCCCTCAGTAACAACCTGCACTACTGGATCCGGTGGATGATCCACCTGATCAGGCGGATCATCCACCGGACGCTTCGGCAAGCCTATTGGAGCAATTTCTCTAGATGGTGTTTTTGTTACTCAGTCCGGTCGATTATCGGCCGGATTTCGAGTTGCAGTCAGCTCCCAGAGCCGCTCCGCATACCCCAACTTTGGAAGGCCATATCTCACTCAATACTTGTCCGATTCCGGCGAAACAACTTCCACCGGATTCAGCGACTCGTCAAATTTTAGGGGCAATCCTCCATTTTAGGATCCGAGCAATCTTGGAATCGCCAGATCCGCCGGAGCGGAGTTTCCACTTTCTAGCGGCTCGTCGGCGCCTCCCTGCGCCGCACTTGGGCATGCGAAGGGGCAATTTTTTCAACACTCTGTCTCACTGATGACTTCTCTCGCATGCGCTGGGTCTTTGCCCTTTGGCAAAAGTGTGATGTCTGTCCCACGCTTGAGTCCTGCTTGCCTCAGGCCGAACTGGCCTGTGGTCGTCATCTGAAAGGCTTTCGTTGTGACCGTGGTGGGGAATTCATGGGTCCTACTGCCCGCTTCTTGACATCTCGTGGGATGTGTATTGAACCTTTGGCTCCATACACACCCCAGCAAAACGGAGCACTGGAACCGCACCCTTGTTGATGGTATCCACAGTCTCCTCAGTGAGTCCTCCCTCTCCCAAGGTTTTTCTTTCGAGGTCATATCCTATATGAGCTGAGTGTGGAACTGTGTTCCTCACGGTCCCCTCCCTCTTCACATCACCCCCTTTGAGCGTTGGTATGGCCATCGTGTTGGCCTCTGTCTCGCTCGTGTTTGGGGTTGTGTCGATGCCGTCTGGCTGCTCGAAGATGCCCGTGACGGCAAACAGAGCCCTCGCGCTCAACTTTGCACTTTCGTTGGTGTCTCGGCCATGTGCAAAGCGTGCCGCTTCTGGGACTCAGACTGCTCTCGCGTTGTTCAATCCCGTGATGCTCTATTCTTTGAGGATGTCTTTCCTCGTGACTTGTCCCATGTCCCTCCTTCTTCCTCTCTCTCCTCGCTCCGTCGGCTTGGGGGGTGTGCCTGTTCCAGCCTCCGATCTCCGTGCGTCCTCCTCTCCCTCTCACACGGCATCCCCTGTTGTTCCCACCGCGGACAGTGAAGACAAAGTCTCCTCCTCGGAGCCCTCATCCTCCCCTTCTGAGTCTGCAGATTCTGTGTTGTCCCAGCTGTCCTCTGGCGGTCCGGAGTCCTTGGCACCCACTCACACACAGTCCCCCGTCCATTCCACTCCTGCCTCGTCCCCTAAGTCGGTGTCCCCACTGGCAGTTGACGCCATTGACGGTGAAGCACCCCAGACTATGCCTCCCAAGCCTGAGTCCTACACTCGTGGGGAGAGACTGCGTGCTCTTCCCTCTTCTCACTCAGCGCAGTCCTCACAGTCCTCCCGTGGACGCTCCCGCTCCTCTGGGACGCTTGTTGAGCCTGTCTCTCAGTCCACTCAGCGGGTCACGCGCTCCAGCGCCTCGTCCTCCACATCTGGCCCCTTGATGTGACCCACCGGCCTTGATGCCCTTGGCCTTTCTGTGAGCGTCGTGCATCCCAACTCAAGAGTCGGCTATGCTCTCGTAGCCCATGAGTTCCATAGTGCTCTTGACTCCTCCGTCGCCGAGTACGTTGTCGCATGCTTCGCACCCTCTGGCCTCCCCACTTACCCTCCTGAGCCTACCATTGTCCGGCAGGCTGGCAAGGCAGCTGACGCTGACCTCTGGGAGAAGGCCATGCAGGAGGAGCTCACGACTCTCAAGGAGCATGGGGTCTTTGAGCTCGTGGACCTCCCTGCAGGCCGCAAGGCAGTCTTTGCTCGATGGGTGCTTCGGCGCAAGCTGAAGCCCGATGGGAGGGTCGACCGGTAGAAGGCTTGTCTCACGGCTAAGGGTTTTTCTCAGATCTCTGGAAATGACCTTGATGAGACCTTTGCACCGGTTGGGAGGTACACCACTACTCAAGCACTATTGAGTCTCGTCGCCTAGCATGACTGGGAACTGGAGCAGATGAACGTCAACAACGCTTTCCTACATGGGAAGCTTGACAAGGAGATCTACATGATCCAGCCACCGAGGTTCAACGACGGCACAAACGAGGTCGAGCAAAGGCGTAAGGCCCTCTACAGGCTCAAGTAGTCACCACGTTGTTGGAACATGGAGATCTCCTCCACCCTTGAGCGTGGAGGTTACCGTCGCAGTACGGTCGATCCCGCACTCTTCTTTAGTGCCCCCTCAGAGCCATTAGTGGCCATCCTTGTCTACGTCGATGATCTGCTCATTGCCTCACCCAGTCCCGCAGCTGTCCAGTCAGTGAAGAACTTACTGCAGTCTGCATACAAAATGTAGAACCTGAGTCCTGCGTGGGTGTTCCTGGGCATGGAGCTTGAGCGAGACCGCCAGCGTCGCACTCTGCACGTACACCAGGCTGCGTACATCCGCACACTGGGGGAGCGCTTTGCTCCCCTACTTGCTAATGTTCCCATCGCATCCACACCAATGACTCAAGTAGGTCAGCGTCTGCTGAAGTCACTCGACTCAGCTCACCTGGGGGAGATTGTTGATATCATCGTCTATCTCAGTGTGGTCGGCTCCCTCATGTACCTCGCTACCACCACTTGGGCGGACGTGGCCTTCTCGGTCAACTTTCTTACCCAGTTCTCCCAACAACCTTGCTAGAAACATCTCAAGGTGACACTATGTGTGGTCGGCTATGCGCTGTCCACCGCACGCTTGGGATTGTGCTATCTTACACAGTCCTCTGTGGTGGTAGACGGATACATAGACAGTGATTGGGCACATGACACTGATGCCCGCAGTCGCACTGGCTACATCTTTCTTCTCGGTGGGACTTCTGTTTCTTAGAAAAGTGGTAAACAGGGCTGCGTTGCTCAAAACTCCATTGAGGCTGAGTATGTGGCACTCAATGCAGGTACGTGTGAGAGTGTGTGGCTGTCCCGTTTGTTGCAACAACTACGTGTTCCCATTTACTGCATCACTCTGCACTTTGACAACCAAAGTCCAAAGGTAATCGCCGAACACGATGGCATGCATCATTCTCGCACAAAGCACATCAACATTGAGGATCATTTTGTGCGTGAGCACATTACAACTAGAGAAGTTCAGGTAGTCTGGGTCGACACTCATCAGCAACGTACACACTTCCTTTCCAAAGCTCTCAGCAGTGGCATGTCCAAAGCAGCTGTGCATGCTGTTGGTCTGATGCGCTCACGTGATGTCCCTGGTTGACGTGTGTCGTGTACGTCTCGCTGTCTTGTAACGTGCTCTTTCTCTGTGTGTGTGTGTGTGTGTAGACTGTTCGTCTGTGGGTCATGGGGGAGTGTTGGTTATGGTTGTGACACACGCAAGTACCCCCTTGTCTCCACTCACACACCCACATCATTACTGCAGGTGCATAAGCTAAACTGAGGCTCTCTGGTGCAAAAGTGTGACACATCATGAGGCACACAGTGGTGGTGCCGCCATCAAGCTGCCAATTAGTGGACACAGCACCAACCTTGTCACAAGCCTTAGTTTAGTGATGACTCTACAAGCCAAAATGAAGAAAACACTTTGTAGGATTGCATGCCTGTGGTTTGGTGGAATTGTCACACACTTGCATGCTCCTAGAGTGGTGAACCAGGTGAGAGACAGCTTCCTAGCATTGCTGTCACTGGCGTGGCAATACACGTCGGCCAGCTAACTCACTAGCACACACAGGTGGAGGTGAGAACAGCAAGGGGTTGGCTAGGGACACAGACACAAGTGTCAGAAGCCTCAAATGTTGAATTTTGTAGAGAGGAATGACAACTGAGGCCTGGACAACCTAAATAGTGTCATGGACCTAGTGGATGCACACACATGCGGCGTACAACGGTGCTATTTTCTAGTAGGATAAAAAAGTGGCAAAAACACAATTTTGGCCATAACTCCCTACAGACACGTCAGAACGACGAGACGTTTGAACCAGAACGGCCACATCAACAACATCTATGTCCTGATAGGCTGAACGCCTATGCGCAGTCCCACAGCATGAATCTAAAATATACGAGAGTCTTCTGGGCGCTTGCTGCCGTAGGCAGCCGGTCGTCTGCCACCATCGCCAGTCTCACAGATCTGCATGTGAATGGAAATGAGCCGAGGGGTCACCGTAAGCCATGTACGACACACATAACAACACTCCCCCATGATAAGAGGGCAAAACACGTCCATGTACATGCAGACACTAACATTGTATAGAGCAGGAAACGCAGAGCCCTTGCACGCAGTAAGCATAGCACACGCAAGATGGCACATGAGGAATCAACCTGCAACAGGGATGTGGCAAAGTCCCACGGATCGAGTGGCCGCATGAAACTTCGAACGACCCAGAAACTTGGTCGGAAAATCCGCACACTACCTCTCAGTGCCCATGTGGATGACTCGGATCTCACCACGATCAACCAGATCACGCACAAAATGGTGCTCAACATTGATGTGCTTCGTGCCTGCATGAAACACACCTGAGTTCTTGGCAATGGCCTCCGCGCTCATGTTGTCACACTGAAGGACGACGAGGGGAACAGACTGACGCAGTTCACGCAACAGACGGACAAGCCACAGACACTCCGTTGCACCGGCGCCTAGAGCAACATACTCTACCTTCGCAGTGCTACGTGCAATGCAACCCTGCTTCCCACTTTGCCAGGATACTATAATGCCTCCAATGAGAAAGATGTAGCCGGTGCGTCTCTTGCCACCTGGACTCCACGCCCAGTCACTTTCTGTGTACCCATCGAGCACAACAGACACCTGCTCGCAAAAGCACAGGCTGAAACGTGCGGTGGACAGGATGTAACGCACACACCGGACTGCGGCCTCCAGTGTTTGCTGGCGTGGAGCCCGCGAGAACTGAGCAAGCAGGTTGACAATGAAGGTAATGTCGGGCCATGTCATGGTGGCCAAGTACATGAGCGAGCCAATGACTCGCACGTACAGGGTAACATCGACTGGCTCCCCCAGGTCAACTGGGTCATCCACCTTCAGGGCGGCCTATCCCTCAAGGGTCATGGGCATGGAGGCTGTGCGGATGGCGGTGAGGAGTTCGGCAAAGCGCTCCCCCACAGTCTTTGTGTAGCTTCCATGATGAACACGGAGTGTACGCCGAACACAGTCGCGCATGATCTCCATCCCCAAAAAGACAGAGGCCTCACCAAGATCTTTCATCTTGTAGGCCGAGGAGAGAACGGTCTTAGCATCGTTTACAACTTCCAGGTCGGATGAAGCGATCAGAAGACCGTCCACGTAGATGAGGATGGCACTGAGCGGTGTTGGGGACTGTGAGAGGAAGAGGGATGGGTCAGCATCACTTTGAACATACCCAACGTGTCTCAGCGTACTAGTGATCTCCTGATTCCAACAGCGAGGTGACTATTTCAGGCTGTACAAGGCCTTTCGTAGACGGTACATGCGACCGGTGCCATCCTCAAAGATGGATCTCGGATGATCTCCCCGGTGAAGCCTACGATCCCGCTGATCACTACGCATGGGCGGACGCAATGGACTACGCGACTCATTGCCAGTCGGCCGACGACGATTCTCCAACGTCGCTAAACCAACCAGCAACAGCACCACACGGGACCACCGACCTCTTCACTCTCTGGTAAGCCCGCCCATTGCCCATAGGTTGCGCCGGCAACACCGCCGTGCTGTTCCTCGTGGTGTAGCTCCACCTTCTGCAGCAGCAGCGTCAGAAGCCTCCGCTCCACGTCGTGCCGCATCTCCGGCCGCAACAGCTGCAGAGTCCTCGTCCATCTCGTTCCCTGGGATTCTTGCAGCTCTGTAGGCTACCCTTGTGTCCAGCGCTGTCGTTGCCACTACCTTTGTAGCCAATGCACGTGCCGCACGTGCACCAGCCAGCACTGCTGCTGGTCGAGCCATCGACACGTACACTGCAGCGGTTGACCAGGGACCTTTGGCAGCAGCTGCTGTCAACGTAGCTACTCAGATTACTACAGCAGCTAACGTAGTTGCATCCGCCGCAGCCGCAGCAGCCACAGCATTCTCCAGTGCAGTTCACTCCGCCAACGCCTCCACAACACAGGCAGCCTCTCTACCCTCCTCATCACCGTCAGTCACTCGGCACATACAGCTGTTGGTCTTGAATGCTACAGTCATCTCCACTCTGTCAGGTGCAGCCCTGACAGGCGTAGTCTGCCTCGTTGTCATCGCATCATCTTTTGTCGCAGTCGTCGCCTCCTCAGTTGCTGCGGCACTGCCACCACTGTTCTCTCTGCACCGCCGTGCATGGTGAGCTTGGCTTCTCTTGTTCTCTCGCTCTCCGTGCCTTTCATGTATCGGCGTGTTTGTGCGTTTAGGTTGTTGCCTTGTAGCGCACTTCCAACACCGATATCTTACATTCCCACGCCCACTGGGGCAAGGGAAACTCTGCCGTAACTTTCCTCGGCAGAGTCACACCACTGGCACAATGCCAGTTGACGATGACCAATACGCAACACTGCAAGCTGAGCTTCAGCATGAGCGCATTGCGTTGCAGGCAGCTCTCAGTGCTCAGCGTGCTGCTGAGGAAAAATTGCGGGCTGAGCAGGCTGACCAAGAGACATTCGCCGATCACATTGCTGACTTGGTTCTAAATCGTCTACAGCCCACATTGCGCAGCACTCAGTCCGCTAGCATTGCTGCAGCGTTCTCCACCTCTCCCGCTTCCGCTTCCACTGCCGCTGGCACATCTTCCTCTGATCCACTTGCAGTCGCCGCAGCCGCTGGCGCTGCTGCGGCCAAAGCCCTAGCTCCATCAGTGCAACGCAAGCCTGACTTTGATTCCATTCCACCCCATTTCACCTCCAATCTTACATTTCACTCTTGGGAGGTTTGTTTCAGTGCCTGGGCGCAAGGGGAACAACTCGGGGAATACTACCATGCACCAAATCCCTCAGCTGTTCCACCTTTTGTGTCAGTCGATTCTGAGTCGGCACGAGCTGTCCGTGCCCTCATTCGCGCCGGACCAGACGATCTCACTGATGAGATTGGATCCTACAATGCTGACACTGCACGCCGCACCCCCGCTGACCCGGTTGGGGCTTATGCCCTAATAAAGCGGCGCACAACAGTCACTGGACATGCAGCACAGAGCGTCCTCACCGTCCAGTTCAACACGCTCTCCATGCGTGCTGACGAGACTGCTGACGCCTATTGGGCTCCCAGTCTGCGACTGCTGCGTGACCTGGGTAAGGCCACCCCAGGCCAACTCCCTACTGTTCTCTCCATCGTCAACGGCCTCATCCCGGAGCTCAGCGACATCTTTCGCGAAGTGAAAGCCACAAAGCTGGATTGTCTGGCGGCAATTCCTGTTCCCGCCGATGCACCCCCTGGAATTGGGGCCTTATGGGAGTTCACCTCCCAGCGTCTTATCGACTGGTGGAGCTCCTTGCAGAACAAACGCATTCACCGCGCAGCCATTGCAGCAGCAGCCACCGCACTTCCTTCCTCCTCCACCTCCTTAGCCTCTAGCTCGTCCTCCATCTCCACCTCTGCTACTACCGCCACATCTCTTGCTTCCCAAGGAGGGGGGCGTGGTGGAGGGGGTGGCAAAGGTAAAGGCTGAGCGGGTGGCTCTGGCGGTGGCGGGCAGGGGAAGAGTGGCAGAGGTCCCGGTTCTGATAGCGCCGCATCCCCCTCTTCCTCCTCCAGCACTGTCACTTGCTGGAACTACGGCGCCGCTAGTCATGCGGCGACCAAGTGCCCTGCACCACCAGATGATGTACGCCTGGCCTCCGCCATGCGTGCTCACTGGGCACGCTCTTCAGGGTCTGGTGGCGGCTCTGCCCGCTCCTCCACCTCCGCGGGGTCCAGTCATAGCTCTGCACATGCTTCTTTTCCATTGTCTACAGCTGCTGCCTACAGCACTGCCCTCCCTTCACCTCCTCCATCCGCACCCTGGGCCTCCGGGGTTTGGGAGCCCTGTCTACTTCGGGCCTCCCTCTGGCTTCTACTCACCTCCAACATGGGCTTCCTCCACCCCTGGTCCCCAGCTACCCTCCTCTACCGCACTCATCACCGGACCATCTGAGGACACCCGCCAGCTGGACTCTGCGCTCTCTCACGCCGTTCACCAGCGTCACCTCCGTGATCATGGAGGTGAGAGTGTGCGTTCGGTTGAGGAGGGCCTTGCGTGTGCTGTTAACTCGTTTCTTCGTGGACCCCCTCCCGGTCATGTTCAGGGGTGTCCCCCAGTTGACGTCCCGTGGATTGAGGAGTGGCAGTCGTACAGTCTCCCTCGTTGTCTTGCACCTTGTGGTCAGCGTCTCTTTCCTCGTTCTGCCATTGCCGCTGTGAGTCGTGACCCTGCGTCTGTCCGTGTGACGGGTGGCTTCTGGATTCTTGATTCAGGAGCCACCCACCACATGACTTCCTGTCGTTCAACGTTTGTGTCGCTGGATCCTGTTGGTTCTATTCGCTTTGTACGCACTGGCTCTGGCCACCTTCTCCCCGTCCAGGGTGTCGGTGTCGTCCGTTTCGTTGGCCCTGGGGGGGAGCTCTTCCTCCCTGACGTTCTCTATGTGCCCGCTCTTGAGCTCAGTCTGCTGTCTGTTACGACAATCGACGACCAGGGCATGGACTTCTCATCCATTTGGGGTATTGCCTCTGTTATGCATCGCACTATTGGTCGTGTCTTACTACGTGGCACTCGCTGTGACCGCTTGTTCCGCGTGCCCTCATTTGCACCCCATCCCTCCACGACTGCTCATGTTCATGTGGCTCGTTCCCTCACTCCTGCACATGCGCAGTTGCTTCATCGTCGTCTCTGTCACATTCACACTGCCGCCATTGACAGTCTGCTTCGGGACATGCCTGCTCATGGCCTTGATGCCGACACGTTCTCTGCACTCTGTCCCACTGACTATCTCGACTGTGCTCAAGGCAAAATGCACCGCTCCCCATTTTCTACGTCTGAGTCTCGCACGTCTCACCCACTTGATCTCCTGCACGCTGACGTCATGGGACCTCTGGCCCATGACGCCCTTGGGGGTGTCGGTCGTTATGTCCTCTGTCTCACAGACGATTTTTCTTGCATGCGCTGGGTTTTTGCCCTTCGGCAAAAGAGTGACGTCTGTACCACACTTGAGTCCTGGCTACCACAAGTTGAGCTAGCTTGTGGTCGCCGGCTCAAAGTCTTCCGCTGTGACCGTGGTGGCGAGTTCATGGGTCCCACCGCTCGATTTCTCACCTCTCATGGGGTGTGTATGGAGCCCTCCGCCCCCTACACACCCCAGCAGAATGGTGTCTCTGAACGCTGGAACCGCACCCTCGCTGATGGTGTTCGTACTCTCCTCAGCGAGTCCTCCCTCTCTCCTGTCTTCTCCTTCGAGGCCATGTGCTACATGACCTGGGTGTGGAACCGTGTCCCACACGGTCCCCTTCCTCGTCACGTCACTCCCTTTGAGCGCTGGTACGGTCGCCGTGCTGACCTCCGTCTGGCTCGTGTCTGGGGCTGTGTGGCTGCTGTCTGGTTACCAGAGGACTTTCGTGATGGAAAACTGAGTCCTCGTGCTCGCCTCTGCACGTTTCTTGGTGTCTCTGCCATGTCTAAGGCGTGGCGCTTCTGGGACCCCGACCGTTCCCGCGTCATCGAGTCGCGTGACGCCCTCTTCTTTGAGGATGCCTTTCCCCGTGACCTGTCCCATGTCCCTCCTCCGTCTTCTCTCTCCTCGCTTCATCGGCTTGGGGGGGGTGGGTCTGTTCCAGCCTCCGATCTCCGTGCGTCCAATTCTCCCTCTCACACAGCACCCCCTGTTGTCACTCCCACAGACACTGACGAGGACTCAGTCTCTTCAGAGTCGGGGGCCTCAGTGCCCTCCCCGGAGTCCGGGTCGCCCCTGCCCTCAGCCGGCAGCCCTGTGTCTTCGCCGTCTACCGCCAACCCCGAGTCCTCACACTCGGCGCCCGCTCCCACAGAGTCCACTACCCACTCTACTCCCACCTCATCTCCTGGCGCTGCAGTTTCTCCGGTGCTTGACACCACCGCAGGCCATCCGCCTCAGGCTCGCCTCCCCTGTCCAGAGCCTTATACTCGTGGGGGGAGACTTCGTGCTCTTCCTCCCTCTCAGTCCTCTCAGCCCTCCTCTTCTAGGGCGCCTACTGAGTCTCTTCTGGCAGGCTCGTCCACTGCCTCTCAACGAGTCACGCGCTCCAGAGCCTCATCCTCCACAGCTGGTCCCTCAGTGCGCCCCACCGGCCTTGATGCACTGGGCCTGTCTGTGAGCGTTGTACACCCAAACTCTGCAGTTGGCTATGCTCTTGTAGCCCACGAGTTCCACAGTGCTCTTGAGTCTTCTGTCGCCGGTTATGTCGCCGCATGCTTTGCGGCCGCTGGCCTCCCCACTCTCCCTCCTGAGCCCACCACTGTCCGGCAGGCTCGTGAGGCGGCAGACGCTGCCCTCTGGGAGAAGGCCATGCAGGAGGAGCTCACATCCCTCCAAGACCATGGGGTCTTTGAGCTAGTGGATCTGCCTGCAGGTCGCAAGGCAGTCTCCGCCCGATGGGTCCTTCGGCGTAAGCTGAAGCCCGATGGAACAGTCGACCGGTACAAGGCACGTCTCACAGCAAAGGGGTTCTCCCAGATCCCCAGCGTTGACTTTGATGAGACCTTCGCACCGGTTGGGAGATATACCACTGCTCGAGCACTTTTGAGTCTCATCGCCCAGCACGACTGGGAATTGGAGCAGATGGATGTCAACAACGCCTTCCTGCACGGGAAGCTCGATGAAGAGATCTACATGATACAGCCCCCGGGCTTCACCGATGGCACGAGCAAGGTCTGGCGACTGCACAAAGCCCTCTATGGGCTCAAGCAGTCGCCGCGGTGTTGGAACATGGAGATCTCCTCGACTCTTGAGCGGGGAGGTTACTGTCGCAGCACGGTTGATCCAGCGCTCTTCTTGAGCGCCCCCTCAGAGTCGTTTGTGGCGGTGTTGGTCTACGTTGATGACTTGCTCATCGCCTCACCCAGCCTGGCAGCTGTCCAGTCAATGAAAGACTTACTACAGTCTGCATAGAAGATGAAGGATCTAGGTCCTGCACGGGTGTTTTTGGGGATGGAGCTTGGGCGTGATCGTCAGCGTCTCACCTTGCATGTGCACCAGGTTGCGTACATACGCACACTGGGGGAGCGTTTTGCCCCTTTGCTCGTAGACGTCCCCACCGCGTCCACACCGATGACTCCAGCAGGTCAGCGTCTGCTGAAGTCACTGGACTCAACGCAGCTGGGGGAGCCTGTCGACGTTACCGATTACCTCAGTGTTGTCGGCTCCCTCATGTATCTCGCCACCACCACTAGGGCGGACGTGGCCTTCGCGGTCAATTTCCTTGCCCAGTTCTCCCAGCAGCCTCGACAGAAGCATCCCGAGGCCGCACTGCGCGTCGTCCGCTACGCGTTGTCCACTGCACGCGTAGGACTCTGCTACCGTGCTCAGCCCTCAGTAGTCGTTGACGGCTACACAGACAACGACTCGGCACATGACACAGATGCTTGCAGCCGCACTGGTTACATCTTTCGTGTTGGAGGGACTGCTGTCTCCTCGAAGAGTGGAAAAGAGGGTTGTGTTGCCAGAAGCTCCAGTGAAGCAGAATATGTGGCATTGGGTGCAGGTACGTGTGAGAGTGTTTGGCTATCCCGCCTGTTGCAGCAGTTGCGTGTTCCCATTCATTGCATCACCCTGCGCTGTGACAACCAGAGTGCGAAGGCGATTACTGAGCACGATGGCATGCATCACTCTCGCACTAAGCACATCAACATTGAGCATCACTTTGTACGCGAGCGCATTGCCGCTAGGGAAGTTCAGGTTGTCTGGGTCGACACTCGTCAACAGCGTGCAGACTTTCTCACCGAAGCGCTCAGCAGTGGAATGTTTAAGGCAGCTGTGCATGCTGTTGGCTTGCTGCGCTCTCGTGATGCCGCTGGTTGATGTGAATTATGTGATGTTCTCCTCGTTCTGTGTTCTGTGTGTGTGTGGCCTGTTCGTCTGTGGGTCATGGGGGAGTGTTGGTTATTGTCACAAACACACGCAAGTGCCCTCTTGTCTCCATTCATGCACACACCTCACCACTACAGGTGATTGAACTGGACTAAGGCTCCCTGGTGCAAGATTGTGGTGCAGCATGAAGTGCACAGTGGAGATGCCTCCATCAAGCTACCTAGTGGTGGCTTCAGCACCAGCCTTGTCACAAGCCTTAGTTTAGTAATAACTTCACGTGCCAAAATGGGGGATACAACTTGTAGGATTGCATGCCTGTTAGTTGGTTGAATACTTGCATGTTCTTAGAATGGTGAACCAGGTTGCTGATCCCTCGGGACTAAGGCTGTTAAATCGAGATCGAGACGAGAAATCTCGATCTCGAAGTTGGTCTCGAACCTTTCAGTACGAGATGTCTCGTCTCGTCGGTCAATACCGAGAAATTCTCGATCTCGTACCGAAGTGCACGTGGCTGGTCTCGATCTCGTACCGATCTCGACCTCGTTGTGTGACGTCTCGAACTTGTACTAGTGAGGGGGCGTTCCGAGAGGCACTTTTCTTGACCGTGGTGATGAAAGGACGGTGGAAGGTTGCGTGGGAGTCGTGACCACCGCATTTTGTAAAACAATCGCTAGTGTGGAGCATAAATGGATCAAACCACATAGAGAATGAGACAGATTGCCAGTCCGTGCGGAGAATAGACGTGTAGGAGATCCGAATAAAAATCAATCTGCAAAAGAGACGTCAGAGTCGTGCTCATTCAATGAATCCGCCTCATATTCATCCTGGTTTACTCGAAGAAAGCTACAAGGTTTGGCGGTAGAAAATTTAGTATTCGCAAACCGTTAAAGTGATTCTACAATGTGTGTCTTCTCACTTATCTACGTACCGATCCTACAACCTTCACGTATAGAGGCCTTGGCACACGTGGCAGGTCCACAAAAAAATGCTAGAATGACACTGCGGTACGAGATTCTCGTCTCGATCTCGCATGACATGTGACGTGTCTCGGTCTCGTCTCGTCTCGCGCGAGATAATTCGAGATTGTCTCGTGTCATGCGGTACGAGACAACGAGACGAGACAAAATCGAGACAATCGAGATCGAGACCGGTCTCGATCTCGATTTAACACCATTACTCGGGACCACACGCCCGGTTTTTGCCGGCGTATGAGAAACCGCCTGGAGCTCGCTCGCTCCAGGGCCGGGTTCGATCCCTGGGTGGCGGTCGGGCCCCACGACGATTGCCTCGCGTGGGTGGCCCGGTCAACTGGCTCTCACCACCTCGCTCACTTGTTACTCGTTAACTTGTGTCTCAACTACTAACTTTCCCCGATTCATGGCGTGTTTCGTCGCTTGCCACTCACTTGCTTGCTAGCATAGTACTCATGGCTAACTACACTTGGTTCACAGGACGTGTCCCAATCTTGCTCACTGTTCCTTGCATGAGTCAGCTAGCCAGATCAGTGGTGTCAGGCTAGTGAACAGTTGAGCTAGGAAGTTTCCAGGGATATTCTCAGTTTCGTCAGCTCTCTACACAGGCGGTGTCAATTTATGGAAGAGGCGTGCTTGGCAGTTGGACGTTACTTTCTTCCACATTAGCAGATGGGAAAGTCCCCAAGCACAATCAATCCAAGGCGTTAGTGACAGAGGACTAAAGACAAGGACTTCACTCAGAGTTAGTGTCACAGGGAGGAAATGCAGTGGCCGCCACGGCCACTGATCCTCTTCGGCATCACTTCAGTGAAGACAAAGCTCGAAAGTCCCTACAGCTCCATACGGACCGAAGCTTTGCTGCCATTGGCCTCGACTGGGAATGCTTCGCAGGTTTTCCAACTCCCAAACCCCCAAAACCCCCAAACCAGAAAAATTATTAAACAATGTGGGAGAAATCATCCTGCGAGCCAACTCGACTTGAAAAGTGGTCTCTGGGTCAAACTTTGCACGCCAACCCCAGAGCCTCAGTCATAGGGGGGCGGGGCTTTGGTCAGATGTCCTGTCATCCCCTGTTTGACAGCGAGACGATCATTACGGTGATGTCGTCGTTGCTGCCCCGCTTCACAGCCGCATCCGCCAACCTTGTGCAAGCAGACTTCAGCCTCTCCCCCATGGCTTCCGTCCGACTCTCTGGGGCCGGGGACAACATCGGCGAACCTCCCGGCGAGCCTGCGGCAGCCGCGCCGTCCGCAGCGCCCCCATGCGTGGGCCGGCATGCACCACCTACCCATCCTACCGCTGTTTCCAAAGCCTTTTGCCCAGGCATGCCTAGGCGAGGGGCGTCCTTGCCACCTCCGTCACTAGAGTCCGAACCCGAATCCGAACGCTCCGACTCATCGTCGTGTTCCCCTTCGGCCTCACATTCGCTCGTGTGACTACCGTCGCCATTGCATGCAGCACCTTTGCTCCTGCTGAAACTACTTCGGCTGCTGCTGCTGTTGTTGTGGAAACCGAGCCCGCGACAGCAGGCAGAAGCCAAAGCAGCAGGGCTCCTTGGCTTCCTGTCCCGTGGCGTGGCACCCCCGCCGCGGGTCCTCTCACACAGCCTGCTCTTGAAACATGACAGTCTGCTGCGGATCCGCACGCACTTCGGCGTGATCGAGGCTTGCTGCTGTTGCTGCTGCTGCAGGGGCGTGGTGGCAGCCCCGGGGTTCAGCACCCCAGACACGATCGACGCGGCTTCCTCGTTTGACAACACATCCCACAGACCGTCAGAAGCGAGCAAGAGGAAGTCATTTTGCATGCCTGCTCCTGTTCCTAATGTTCCTGCTGCTCCTGCTCCTGCTACTCCTGCTGCTCCTGCTGCAGCTGCAGCTGCACTTGGTGTGCTTGCTGCATAGTGCTGAGCTGGCAGGCGGACTATTCGGGTCTCGGGCGTCGGGGTGATGTACTCCTTGAGGTGCTGGTCGCCCAGCCCTCTGGACACCGCCATGATCCCTTGGATGCGCCACACGCCCGTGAAGCAGTCCACGTGGCCGCC
>SZWC01000837.1:266386-283815 GCA_023375785.1 Penium margaritaceum
CCCACACACCTTAGAAGCCAGGCCTAGGACTATATGTACCAGGCTCATTCCTCATTCTAATTACACAATCTGGCCTTAGATGCTCCTCACAGAGTTGTCCAACTAAGGAACAGTATAAAGAAGACACTGGTTGGTCTAAGCCCCAGGAGTTAGTCTTTGACTAGCACCTCGCGCGAAAGTGACCAAGTGTTAAGTGGACACAGTTGCTAGCAAGTGATTGCCTAGGAACTGCTCAGTGTGGAACCGTGATCCTGAGGGTGATATCTTCTCCTAGCTGAAATGCTAGGAGCGGACGGCAGGTGCTATTGTGTCGGCCCTGTTTTCTAGTCCGTTTGCCTCAGGCCGGTTGACACAAAGTTCTATTTTGAGTGTTCTTCTGTAAAATCCTTGTCTTCGTAAAATCTTATGAACTTTTCAAACATGCCCATTGTGCTCCTCCAAGGTGCAGTTGTGGACTAGGATGTCTTCGAGATGCACGACGCGAAATTTGTTGAGGTACGGACAAAAGGTGGTGTCAATCACTACCATGAACGTCACGGGGGCGTTTGCAAGTAGGGCGAGGTGCATGTATATAATGTGTAACGACCTTTTACTATCCTTGATAGACACAAGGATCTCATGATAGCTTTTGCATAAGTCTTTTTTGGTGAAGATATGTGCCCTTCGAAGCTGGTAAGAAAACAATCTACTTATGGAAGAGCATAGCGGTTCTCCATGGTAACTTTCTCCAACACTTGGTGATCAAGCCACATCCACATCTCTCTATTCATTCTATTCACAAAAGTGCAGGTGCCACATTGGGTGACGTGTAAGGCCTCATGAACCCTTGAATGAGCATCTTATCTAGCTAATTGTTGATTTTTGTCAGATCATGGTCGCTCATCTGATAGGTCCCCTTTATTGCCGGTCTGCTGCCTAGCTTTAGGTTTATCTCATGATTGAATTTTTGCTGCTAAGGTAACTCTCAAGGCAGTTTGTCAAGAAAAAACCCTTCAATGTGCTCAATAAGCTACGAAAACTCTTCTGAAATGACGATGAACTTGTCATATGTTAAGGTCGATGTGGTCACCTCTACTGCAGTGATTTCTTCTCCTTCCTTTGTCTCCACATGAACTTGGCACACTTGAGCTGAGCATTGCTGATATGTCTGCGCCACATCCAAATACATGGGTTGGCATGTAGTGACTACTACAACTTCCTCTGTTGCTTCCACCTTTGTTGCTTTTCCCAACCGCCGCTATGTCGTGGGTCGCTCAACCTGAGGCAGGTGTCCTTTTCTAGTGTTTATTCTAATGTAGACATATCCTTTGCTGCAGTCTATCTACGAATTGTGCCGATGCAGGAAATCTTGCCTGGCGATGAAAATTTGTTCGCTGATTGGACACATTCTCTACATTGTTACGTTGTGCAAGTTTCCAACTTGAATTTGGACAAGCTTGCAAAGGTAACGAGCGTGTGGTCGTCAGGTGACAGGTTTTTTTTCAAACACCCCTGGTTCAATCTACAAACATAGCATGTCATTGCTTTTATGATTTCATAAGCAATGCCAGTATCGTTCGACGTCTTCTACAACCCCTCGGTTGTACTCATAGCAGTATCATCGGTTGGTCATCTTCGTACTCATCAACAAACTTTGTGATCCCTTGAACCTTTCTCTATGACAATTTGAGCTACTCACATGGGCGATCGGTCGACGCAGATTTTTCCAACTGCACTGAGTTTTGCCATCTTCTCCTCTCCTCTAACGTTTCTCAAACATGGTTATTTCTTTGTGACTAGCCCATATTTTGTCATTATCCTACCATTTCCAAAAGTCATGTAAAATTTGTCCTGTCTTCTCATAACACTAGCATATTTGTTGATCACGTTCATAGACAACAAAAGTCTCCATCGAAGAGGACGTTGTCACTGACTGCATTTTACCTCCGCCACGATATGGATTGTGGCCTTGGGATCGCCAGCCATTGGATTCTTGTACCTGAGCATTGTATTCAATGCTGCAAATGTGATCGGTTGCTGATATCATTTGCCGAAGATCATCTTAGATGCCAAACTTGGCCATGACTCACCGAATGTCTCGCTTCAGGCCGTTGTAGTAGAAAGAAAGTTTGTCGAGGGCGAGGTTGCGGCCAGCGATGATTCTACAAAAACGCCGTGTGTACTCTGTCATCCTTGATTGCTAAAGCAAGCGTTGAAGCCTGTACTATGCATCCAACGTCTTGTTCATCATTCAATAGTGGAAAAGTGCAGTGTGTGTGAAGTCATTCCTGGTCTCCGGTGGAGTTAGAGATTCGTACCATGTCAAATCAATCTTCTTCAGAGGTAGAACACATGCGGCGAATGATGTGAGAGTGGTCACCTGAGCCATTGATCTAGCTCTACCGGTATCTTACTATTGTTGGATGGCCTTTAGATTGAACCACCGACCAATTCCATGACGCTTAAAGCAAGGCCACGAGGTCAATGCTATTTCACTCGTTGTTCACCCTAGTCGTGGTGAAGAACGCCTCCAAACTCCTTAGCCACATCCTGAATTTCGGTCCCTTTGAGTTTGCAGGATTGAACGGCTTAGGGAGCATTGGTTCGATTTGAAGTTTAGTTGAGGATAAGAGATTTCTCTTGACGAGCACTACTTCATACGCGTGCACATTCTCGGGCTTTTCCATCGCTGCGTTGAGCTACTAGAACAAAATGGATGTGATGCTCTTGAGTCCCGACAACTTATGGTACATGTCTTTGTTGATTGAAGCCTTTCGGCCCGTGACTCCCATTTTCCAAGTGTTGACCCAGCGTACAACGGCAGAGGCGGATGGTTCATCAAGCTGGAGGGGTCCATCACTGGGCTGGCCCTCGGGGTCGTCGAAGCTTTACCATTTGCCGTAAAGTCACCATTGCTGTGTGATTTGTCTGAAGAGCGTCGTTGTTTGTGTATTGCTGGTCTTCCATCACCATAGTCTTTGTCTGTTACCAATTCTCATTGCATCGTGCGCCATGGTGTGTAAGGTCCTTTTGAAATTGTCACTACAAGGCCTGTGAAATTTTGAATGGTGGAGATATGCTGAAAACTTGTGTGATGTTATCACGTACAATTGATCATTTGATTTTCCCTTTAGTGCCGTTGTGCTCTGATGCCAAGTGTTATGTCACACGGAATGCGGGTGGTTTACACGGATGCAGTGTGGGGTAGTACACATTTTGAGGAATTCAGACAATTGGATGACTTGTATTAAGCACTAAGTGTACATCAATGACAAGTGTCAAAAAAGTTCAGCGCATACATACAATGACAAGAATCACAATGAGGCAATGTGTTGGGTCTTTGGCACTCGAGCCAAGTGACTTGTGCGATGCCGCGTTGTGAGTACTCACTTCGAGAAACTCCCTCAAGAAGTTGGAGACTTTTGGGAATATCAATGTGCTGTTTTATAGAAGGCTGGCACTATCAATAAGTCAACCAAACTTAAAAAGAGATCTATACAGTTTCCCATACTTCTCTTGACCATTCTACAAAGCATTCAAAGTTTTCAGTTTTTTTTTGTAAACGGAACACCATTGGTCGGGACAAGTAGCCAAAATGTCGTTGGCCTAATGGTTTAAAAATCCTGAGGTCGGCGTGTATTGGACCACAGTTGCAAGGATAGAAATGCCCACTCGTAGGATTTGGGAACTCTTGTAGGTCTGGGATGTAGCAATAAGGAAATTGCGTCGGCGCAAAGCTCCGACCTGACGTTAATGTCTTACCCTGTAGGATGCCTAAATGGCGACCTTCGGAGAGGTGATGTTTTTGTGCAACCAGATGTTTATGCATCAATTTCAAACCATATTCACTTTGGCAAACGAGCATCGAACACTCAATGTAAAGAAGAGACTTCATGGTCAAAACATCAGTTTGAGCACTGCCAGTATACTGTTGTGATTCATGTATGCATTCTCTCTCTGATATGTGCTGTGATCTCTCAAAGGGGGAAATGCTATTGGATTTTTTGTTGCTGTGTTGACATCACGACAGTGGTAGCCCAGGTGATCACGTGGTTGATGGCAGATTCAACACACACGGCGACACCACCACCACGCAACAGGGAAGTATCCTTGCTACATCCCCATTTTCTCTCTACTTGTCCTCCTCCATGTCTACAAGGAGTACTACTCCTCTCAGTTACAACCACATTAATAGCCAAGGAGTGAGTGCGGGCACATTAGGAAACCAGAGAAGCAAAGAAAAAGAGTTCATAGACTCGTGCACCCTCGCTTGCGGTTCCTCACTTGCTCGTTGTCCGTCACGTGATAGGAACAATAGAACCAGCACCAGTTGCAGCGAAACAGCAAGAGCTGTGCGTAGCAACACCATCAGTGGTGAAACAATACCAACACCAACAATGGCAGTAGCAATATCACTAAAAAACTATACCAGTAGCACGCAACAGTAGTGGGAGCAGCAGAATTGCACTGTGGAAGTACCAAATGTACAAAAATGAAGACAATAGCAGCATTTTCAATCGCAAACCAACCGCGGAAGTTGCACGAAAGCTACATAAGCCTTCATGTAACTCCAACGAGTTGCTGGCCCTCAAGTACCACAAAATACAAATGGGTACATCAATCAGTTCCTCAAATGGGGTGCTTGCGTCATGCAAGGGTACATTATAAATACAAAAGATTTTTAAAAAGGTCAATTTCTCTTTCCCTCAAATCCTTACAACAAGTGGTTTTGTGACAAGTTTTGGAAATAAAATTCACAATCTTCAACCAACAAGCAATAACAACCATGTTACAGTACACTGTGGTTACTGCGCCAACAACTATGTTCAGACGAGGTACCATTGGTGCAATTTAGTCCACATCTGCTACTACGACACCACCATCCGGCTCTATCTTTGCTCTTCAACAATATGTTGACACCTTGCGTACACTCATAGCCACCTCACAATCTGCTCAGACAGCCGCACCCATTTAGCTGTCACTGCGTGGCCAGCCTGGGCCAATGGTCTTTCTCTCATCCCAGACAGCAACCCTGTAGCACCAATAGTAGCGCCATGATTCGGTCTCCAGTTTCATGGAGTCTCTAGGCAATACAACCCGTATTCAGTCCAGGCCAAAGGATTTTGAGACACCACCACCCCAGTTTGAGGTGGAACAGCTTGCTCTTTTGCCTGTGAGCTCAGGATGAGGGTCACTGGTCCTACCACATCCTGAAAAATGACTCCTCCATCCCCAGCACATGTTCAATGCTGGATGTGCAGCTTGGGCCCTTGTCTTTTCTACAATCGAGAGTGATCGCAATGATCTCAAGCCGTTCATCGGCAATCCTTCTACCGACACTGACCATGACTCCCGTGAGGCATGAAGTAACCTCACACGTCCCTATCATGCTTGTGTCCAGACTATCATCAATCGTCTTCTAAGGAGATTCAACAACCTCATGATGGGTGACTCCAAGCCTTTCAGTGCCTATAGGCACCGCAGAGAGGATTGCCTTTCTCAGCTCGGCAAGGCTGGTCCACCTCCACTTGCTGCCCTATTCACAATCAAGAACAACACTACTCCCGACACACCGAAGATCCTTACTGACTTCAACATCGAGGTTTTGGAGGCCATGGCGTCCCAGGGATCTCTGATGCCTTGGTTCTATTCCTTGTTCTTGATGTGGGAAGAGGCGTTTCTAGAAACCTGTATGCAACATGGAGATAGAGACACATTGGTAGCATTCAGCTCCGCCCATGCTACACCTCCATTGTCCGGGACTCCTCGTGCCACTGGAGCCATGCGTGGTGCTGGCCGGTGCAAGTGGGGAAGTTAGAAGAAAGAGATGGGTAAGACCCAATAGCCATCCGACATCAGCTCCTCTCGTGGCAGCTCTCTCACGTGCCAAAACTGTGGCCAGCTGGGTCATGGCTGGTACACGTGTCCTTCACCCACTAACGAGTCTTGCGTTGTTAGTTCCATGTGTCACTAGCGTGAACAACACCTTGGTACCACCACAACCACCATGACGTCTCTTGTCTGTGCATCCTCCACTTTCTCATTGCTACCTGCAGACTCAAGAGGTAAGGGACCCATGAGGTTTCAATGAATCAGGTCAAGCAGGTGAGAGACTCCAAACAAGTGCAAATTCTACAAGAAGTGGCTGGCCAGAATTACCCGGGCATTGAAATGACCGTCCAACTGTTCAGGTCGGCTTATGTCTTTGAACATCGAACCAAGTTTCAGCTTCCGATGGGCAAAAAAGTAGATAGTTTTGAGGCATAGTGACTTTTATCGGCCCATACCTCCTATAAGTATAAAGCCAAAAACATAATTATCTGGCCAACTTATCCACTCACATTTCTCAAGTCAATTCCATCTAAATTCTACTTGGACATAGTTTCGAGAGGCGATGAGCTAACTGGTTGCCACAACACTTTGCAACGTTAAGGATATGTATGAAAGGCAAGCGGCTGTTCAAAAGAAAATCATGAGAATATTTGACGGCCAGCTGTAACTCATGGAAAACTTTGATAGCAACTCTACTTTGCACCAAACTCTGACCTCACACAAAAGACCCGCCTGGTAGGCCGTCCAATGCTAGATTTTGAGGGACAAAGTGTTTTTGAGATGCATGGTAGCTATTTATGGTAGTAATTGGAGGGAAAAACATGTTCGCAAGGATGACTTAATGTCTGGCCGCGATACAAGGTTAAGATAAAAAAGCACCTCACTAACAAGTGCCGTTTGACAAATACTCATTTCATTCATGTGAAGGGCGGTTATGATGCTTACTTTTTATCCGCCAAAAAGTGTGGCACATATTGTACTCCCACCTAAAACTAATGCACGACCATTCACGCCATAGGTCACGGCAAATTCAAATGGCATGAAAGATACACATAACCAATGAAGATGAAGCTTGCCTCGTGCATAATCAAGGCATCCAGCAATGTAGGGCGCAGGGAATGTGCTAAGGTCAAGACAATAGCAGGATGACAACACAGGAGGCTATGGATGGTGGTAGTATGCACGTGACATGTGGCAACGGAGAAAACGTGTGCGCCCAGGGGAAAGCGAGGGAGAAACATGCACATGCGCTCTGATAGTGGCGGCATATGACCATGCAAATAAGGGAACATGATACAACTTCTCACATTGCAGACCACGAAGAAGAGGATGGCCAAACGATTGTGGTGACACAGTGTCGACGCCACCAGATGAAAGGAATTCCATGCCCTAATCATTTAAGGCAGCAAAAGAAAACAAGATAACCTCAAATGCAGGGACAAGAAGGACATCAAGCAAGAAAAGTCACCTGATGGTCCAAAAAAACGCACAACACCAACGCCCTGAAATGGCAGCATCTGGCCACAGCCAAAACATAGACAAAATGTACATCACCAACATGCCCCAATGAAACAAATGCGGCACAAGACAATGTCATGTGATGAATGGCTCCAAAATGGATGATCCAGAAGCCACTCTACAAACAAGATGGAGTAGTGACATTGCAAACAAGTCCAGGAGAGTACTCGGTACGGCTAGAAGTCACAACAATGAAACGCGACAGGGTGAACGACAACCTATGCTCAATCCCAATTCACAAGCGACATAACCCCACCACTCAACGCGCCTCGATGAGCTCCATTCGATGGACAACGATGACCCTAAGACTCTACATCCAACCTCACACCTCAGGGGATAACCAGAGGCCACAGATGGAAAGGGAATGTAGATGTTGGACTAGATGCATCTTGACCATGCGACATCTTGTGAAAGAACTAAGCTGGTTGCGAAAAGAAAGATGGAACTGCTGGCTGGAGCCACAATGGAGGGGTGTAGGATGGAGAAGGCGGCCCATAGATACCACGGTAGCATGACGGCGGATGCCAGCGCGATCCCGGATGGGGTACAACCACCGGCAAAGAGGCTGACATAGAAGCACAACCAGGGTCGATATCATCACGGACATGACGTTGGTGGTCTTCCACCACACAGGATCAGACTCCCATGTGTGAGAATCTTGACCAAAGAGGATGCACTCTCCCCAGGCAATGGGACAAGTCCCCAAATGCCCGGGTCTCGACTACATACAGGAAAGGATAAGAGAAAGGGAAAAAAAATTGAAATAAATACAAAAGGGAAACAACGGTAAAAGTTATACTATTTGTGAGAAGTTGGCAGTCAGGGAGAGACCAAGTTTCATCCGGGGCTGAGAGGGATGACAAGGCTCACCTCTTCTCCCCCCCACCCATTTTTTTGGATAGGGAGGGTGTGCACAACCCTAACCAAAAAAAAAAAAGGAGTGGGGGAGAATTTCAAGCAATGAGCTCGTCAATCGATGAGATCTTTGATCAACAAGCTCGTCGGTTGATGAGGTCGTCGCCTGGGCCCATTAACATGCAAGCTTAAGAGGACGAGAAGATGTAGATCAGCTTCTTGCCGCCAAACAAGCTCGGGCGGTAGCGGCAAGCATAGCTGCCGTGCTCGCGCCCGTGCCACAGTGGGTGCACTTGCTACCCCATCAGTAGTTGTTAATGCTACGGAGGCGGCGTAAGACGCCACCACCACTGATGCGACAAAGGAAACTGAAGAAAAAATCTTAGCTATATTTTGCCTCTCGCTCTACCGGAGGACTACGTGACGTGAGCCCTAAGCTGAGGACCTCCACATTGCCATGACCTGTACGCCCTACCCAGCCTAGTCCGGCCTAGCCTAGATGCTTCCGGTGCTACTGCTGCGTGTTTCGTGCTGGGACGTGTTGCTCTACAGCTTTGATACATTAAGGAATAGAGGAACCCCCTAAATAAGGTTATGTGTGAGAGGGAACATTGCATAGAACACTTGTCAGACGGTGCTTTGAATGATGGAGAGATGGCAAAGATATGCTTTAAAACAAAGTAGTTAGTTTCCAGCAAACAGTTAAGTGTGTAGGTATAGTCTCACGACAATGCGCACAAGTCCAACCATACGGTGAAGAATGGATTAAATCAGTTGCAAGCTCCAAAACCACAGCTTTTGAGAACTTGACATGCATACAGCCTCCTTGATTGTTTGAATGAAAAATCAAAGGAGCACCAGGTGTAGAAACAGAAACTCTACGCAACTGAATCATGAACGAGAAAGGATACATAGGCCGTTGATAAAATAGACCTTAAGAGGTGGTCACGGAGAAAACTTTGGAGAGAACGTGAGAGTGTGGCTGTTGGTGCTTGTGCTATCAAACATCAGCATCAGTAGCCATCGAGTGTTCCGGCATATCGGCAAACTGCGACGACAAGTTCAATGGTGACCATGACTGACACAAAATTGTTGGTTTATGTGGTTCCACCCATCATGAGCAATGGAGATGGATTAACCATATACCCCACGTTGGTGGTAGAGGGTAGAGGAGAGCGTGGCAATACGACGAGCCTCTGGAGCGTCTTGAGAATTCTCCAGCACCTACGAAAGTGTCAGCAAAACGCGGCCGATGCATTCTGGCAGCCTGGCTGGTTTGACTGGAGCTAAGAATTTTTTTTGGTTGTTGAGACCTGGGCACTTGGTGGTATGTGCCAGTGCCCCGGGAGACCCCACGATGATGAGACACATATTGATACTGGCAGGTTGTGCATTCCCTTTGCGGCCAAGACCCTGATAAACTGTGATGTTTATCGGTACCTCCGACGACCCGGCACTGATTGGCTGAGTGCTTGTTGACTTCTGTCGGACATGTATAGCTTGCATGTGGATGAGACCTGGACGTCCGGTGACATGTCCCGACGTCTCGGGAGGCCTAAATCTGCCTAGCACGGCTGGCCAGCAATGCCAGTGTATCACCATAGATTATGGGTGTGCATGGTGTACATTGCATATGTTCTCATCGGTCGAGATGTGGGCACATGGTTGACTGGTCTGGTGCCTTGGGAGACCTTCGTTACGTGGTTTCATTTTCGGTGACACGTGTATTCCCCGTGCGTGCCTTTTGGGATGACAGGGATGACGAGGCCTGGTGGGCTAGCTGCCAGTCCCTAGTACATAAGCTCTTAGTAGGGCTCATTGCACTCTCTCCTTGTTCTTAATGCATTTCAGACTTAACCAAATTAATGCAGCTTTTGTATGCAACTCACATTTAGAGCTCATGTCAGTTCGTGCATGGGCCTATATGCCCTAGATGTTTCCAATTTGTTAGCAGAGCACACGAGGGCGTGTGAGTAGTAGAAGAAACAAAAGCATAACGGGCGGAACAAAAAGAGAACGCGCCACGTGGCACCATGCCAACAGCAGCATGAGGGAGCAGTTGGTGACTGCACGTGAATGCCACAAGGGCGGTAGCAATGCATAGCAACAGCACCTGTAGCGGTAGTAGTTGTAGTAACGGCTGCGGTGGAAGTATCAACACTAGTAGTAGTAGTAGCAACAGTAGCACCATCACCAGCAGTAGCAGACATAGCAGCAATAGTACTAGTATCAGTAGCAACAGCTACATGGACGAGTAGCAAGAGCGGCGACGACAAGAGTAGTAGTGGCTACTGCTACAAACATATCAATGGGAGACTTTTCTCAGTGGTTGAGACTCGCGCACTTGGTGGACTGTGTCAGTGCCCCGGACGACCCCACGATGGTAAGACACATATTGATATTGGCAGGTGCTCCATTCTCAATATGGTCGAGACTCAGGTTAACTGTGATTTGTATTGGCTCGGGAGACCCAACACTGATTGGCTGTGATTTGGATTGCCTTGGGAGACCTAACACTGATTGGCTGACCCCTTGTCGACTTCTGTCATACGTGTATAGCTTGCATGTGGCTGAGACCAGGACGTCTGGTGACATGCCCCGATGTCTTGGGAGGCCTAAACTTGCCTAGCCCGGTTAGCCGGTAATACCAGTGCATCACCGTAGATTTTGGGTGTGTATGGGGGTACATTGCATGTTTTCTCGTCAACCTGAGCACACGGTTGACTATTACGGTGCCTCGGGAGACCTCCGTTGTGTGGTTTCATGTTATGTGACCCATGTATTCCTCGTGCGTGCCTTTTGGCATGACAGGGACCTCGGGGCGTGGTGGACTAGCCACTAGTCCGCACTTCATAAGCTCTCAATAGGGCTCATTGTACTCTCTCCTTGTTCTTACTGCGTTTCAAACTTGACCAAATTTCCACACCTTTTGTATGCCTCTCACACCCATAGCTTATGTCAGTTCGTCTATTGGCTTGTATGCCTAAGATGTTTCCACCACCCCCCATCACACTTCTCTAGTCACTACTCACACCTCACTCTTGTGCGTCATCGCTAACTTTCCCATGACTTGTGTTGAATAGTCTGATGTAAGAAGCTTCCAGAAACCTTCCTAACCACTTGCCGCGATACTAGGCGTCAATGCTAGGTCAGCGTGTGACAATGGTCACAAGTGAGAGGCAAAACTGCAATGCTCTGGGTACGAACACGTACAGAGTGTCAAGAAGCTCAAATATGAATGTAATCATAGAGAGAGTTAACAAATGACAAGTCCACAGTGTAAATACGTGCCGCGGTGCACAGCGGGTGTTGCACGCGGTAATGCAAGGTCTGTCCTAAGACTCGCCCAAAAATACTGTTTTGGCTTGAACTCTACGGAGACAAATCACAACTCTACGCCGTCTGAACCTAAATGTGAAGGATCTCAAGCCCGTCGCTATGACTGGTCGCATGCGTGCATCCGGCATTGAACAGTGGACACACAATGCAAAACATGCACATTGGGCCAACGGCCTGTCCACCGATAAAGTCCCACAGGCTACAGAAAAACTGCAGAAGATCCAAGAAAACATCCAAGACGCCAGGGCAGTCGTCGGTCAGCTCCAAGTGGGTGATCCACCACCTGCCGACGCGGCGGTGCCTCTTGAGTCCGCATCAGGGATTTGTCATGCCACAGTTGCTAGATAGGTCCTTGGACGATCTCGAGTCCCGTCGGGTCATCACGAGCTCCAATACGGTCGCTGTTGGTTTGTGTGGCTTCCATCCGTCACGACTGACACCGCTAGTTTACCGATGTACCCACATCCGGGGTATATGGTAGAAGAGGGCGTGCCGACACGACGGGCCTCCGGACTCCATCGAGACTTCTCTAGCACCTACGACAGCGTCGGCGAGACGCGGTCGATGCGTTTTGGTAGCCCTGTGGGCTTGTCGGGAGCTAGGAGAGTTTTCTCGGTGGGTTGAGACCCGCGCACCCTGTGGACTATACCGGTGCGACGAGGAGACCCGGTGGTTGTACTAGCGCTTGCGATGTTCGGAAAGCCGTGTGTGATGTCTGGACGTTGATTCTGAGATTTTCTGGCACTGCTCTTGTTTTCTGGGTGGTCGAGACCCGGGCACTCGGAGAGCTGTTCCAGTGCCTCGAAGAGACCATCGTTATTGTTATCGTGGTGTACGTAGTGTGTTCTCCCCGCTGACTCGTTTGGGCTCAGCTGGGGTCACGGGGCCCGGTGCGGCTAGCTGCAGGCGCCCCTACTTAAGCCCGCTAGGGGCTCATTTGTTCTCTCTCCTTGTACTTTATATTTAGCGTTCCAGACTTAGCCAAATTCTTGCCGTCTTGCATCGCACTCACACACAGAGCTCATGTTCGTTTTTGCATGGGCCTGCATGCCCTAATTTTTTTTTCCAATTTGGTATCAGAGCACAGGGGGGCATGTGAGTACCATAAGCAGCAGCAATGGGCGGAACGCAAAGAGAACACGCCACGTGGCGCCATGCCGGCAGCAGCGTGAGGGAGCGCAAAGCAACTGCATGTGAACGCCATAAGGGCGGTGAGCCGCACACGGCAGCAATAGCGACCGCAGGGGCAAGAGCAAAAGCAGCAGCAACCATTGCAGCAGCGGCGGCAGCAGTAGCAGCCAGTGCAATTGCGGCGCAGGAGCAGTAGCAAGAGCAGCTTCAGCAACGCATCAGCCAATGCAGCAACGACATCACTAGCAGCAGTACATAGCAGCAGCAGCAGCAGCCACTGCATCGGCAGCGGTAGCAGCAGCAACATGCAATAGCAAATAGCAGTGGCGGCAGCTGCAAGCGACAGTAGCGGCAGTAGCAAGCAGCAGGATCAGCAGCTGCGCAGTCTAGCAGTAGCAGTAGCAGTGGAAGCAGTAGCAGCAGCAGCGGTGGCAGCATCAAGCAGTAGTACCAGTTGCTACTGCGTAGAGTAGCAGCAGTCCCAGCGGCGGAAGCAGCAGTAGCAGCAGCAGCCGCAGCAGCTGCACCCGCCGCTGCAATTGCTGCTGCTGGAGGGCCTCACAGCCCTCCTGTGAGGGCCCCCGCCCCCTCGGAGGGGCCCCTCGTCCCCCATGAGGGGGCCCCTCCGAGGGGGGGGAGCCCTTTGGCCCCTTTTCGCCCCCCTTCCCCTCTTTTTGAGGAGGCCCTCGGAGGGCCCCATCGAGCCCCTCCGAGGGGCCCCTCGCAGGGGTCCGTTGGCTCCGTCGGCCGACGGACGGAGGGAGGGGCAGACCCCCCCTTCGACCCCCCTCGCCTCCTCACTCACTCGCTCGCTCGCTCACCTTGCTTGCTCGTTTTGTTTTTAACGAGCGAGCGAGGAGCAAAGAGGGGGGGTGGGGCGACCTGACATCGCCCCCTCAATTTTTTTATTCCCCCCCGAATTCCTGACCCACCCTTTTTCTAGAGGGCAACCTAGAACCAGGCGACGGTCAAACCCGGGGTGAGCAGAAAGAAAAAAAAGGAAGGACAAAAAAAAGGAGGGGAGATAGAGAATAAGAAGGTGGCGGGTGAGAGGGTGGCCAAGGGCAAGAAGGAAAAAAAACCAGCAAAAGGAAAAAAAGGATAATCTTCCAACTACCACTGTCGTAGTAGCAGTAGCTTTCTTAGCTACAATAGCAACATCAGGCGGTGGCGTGTCGACGGCTACATAGTGCGGCGGCTGCGTGAGAGCTTACAGTTTTGCCTTCTCAGCCGACAACGGACAGTCGTCGGCGGCGATCTTTGCTTTGAGACGCGTCATGGACCGGCATCTTCCTAGGGCCCGTGGATTGGTGCGCGCACTTCACCCCGTAGGAACGACGGCGGATTCGAGTCTTACCAGCTCCGAGGGCTGGGTCGTCTACCGCTTGGAGCAGCAGCCACACCTGCAGCCACCACCCCTTCTCGTCTTGGAGCAATCTTCACCCCATTAGTGGCAGCAGCATTAGTGGCCGCAGTTAGTCAGACTGTAGTCTGCGGGCGTGCTGTGGTAGTGCAGCTCTTCCCGTCTGGTCACGTATGCTGACCTGGGCGTCGTGACCTCCAGGAGTGACTGTACCTATTGGCCTCATTCTCTCCCGTGGCTTGGTGTTTACCATCGGGAGTAGGTGCCTTTGGTGCCTATCCATCGTCCAGCATACGAGATGAGTGCGCGAACATCTGACCAGGCGCCCTACGTGTTTGCTTGCTACTACTGTGGTGATGGACGTCATGGTTGGCGTCGCTGTTGGACGCGCCCTCCCGGCTGGCATCCACCTTGGCTACGGCCTTGTCCGAGCATGTGTCCTCCACAGCATATGGATCTGCCGGCGTTGGTAGATCCCCTAGCTGGACCTCTGGCGAGCATATTCGCTGAGATCCACGGCCTTCAACAGACAGTGCAGCGGCTTTGTGACCTCGTCGTCATTGAGCGTGTCTCTGCTACTCGTTTGTCGACGGCCTCTTCGATCACATCTCCACCATCCTCTCCTCCTTCCTTATCTGATGGTCTACCTTCAGCTCCATCTGCCAGCGAGTCCTAGGCTGCCACCATCCTGTCGATCCTTCACTCTGCGACCACGACGCCATCTTACGATGACATGCCTTCATGCAGTCGTTCCAGTCGAGTGACTCAGCGAGATCGGCGTCAGCGCTCCACACGGCGTGCTCGCGCCGGTGTTAATACATCCTCCACCTCCTCGGCCACCGTTGCTGTACCTGTCGAGGGGGAGTGTGGTCACTGTGCATTGCGTGATGTGAAAGTAGCGACAGGATCCGCACTCGCGCGAGGCCGTGCTGCCCGAGCGTCAGCTCAGGCAGACTCAGATTCTACGGTGACAGCACATGGCGTGGAGTCTGACCCCGACATGTGGAGAGTTGCCTTTCATCGTCCAGGTTCGATCCAGATCTTCCACAGCAGTAGGCGACATCAAGAGGAGCGCAGGCACGGCGTCCTTGGACGGTGCCACTCGCGGCTCCGACCGGTAGAGGCCCAGGGGTGGCACAGGAGTTTCGTACGGATCGAGATGCATCTACCATTCTTTTGGGGGAGAGTGTGTAGCATACTCACACCAGTCCTGCGGATGTTGGGGTGCTTGGGACGTACATGTCATTGAGGTCGACACCTACGCTAGGGCAGCAGTCGGACATTCTACGGTAGCGGGTTGCATCAGGAGGAGTGCAGGTCCCGCGTGCCTTGGCGGTGCCACTTGCGACTCTGACCGGTAGCGGCCTGGTTGTGGCACAGGAGTCCCGCGCGGATTGGGATACCCCACACGGATCTCCAAGGGGGTTGGCGCACGAGATTCACACCAGTACGATAGCAGTCGCAGTGCATGAGTAGAGTCGGTCGGTTGGTCTTTTGGAGGTTGAGGCATTCTTGAGAGCAGCAGTTATGAGAGGTGTCATTGGAACACATGCTGCAACAGACTCAGCAGGTTTCACCGTGTCATCTGTGCTACCTGAGCACCAGTTTCAGCATCAGGAGTCACCTATGTTCCCTGAGTCTACGTCCCGTCCACAGGACGGAGCACCGACACACATGACGGAGTCATATGGTGGTCTACACTCCATTATTGAGCAACCAACCTTCTCGGCGAGACAATACGTGAGCGCCAACTGCGCTTGTTTGTCGCCTTGACGGACATTGTCGAGTCGGAGCCCTGCACACCTATGTCCACTATGGTGGCAGTTGAGGACAGTGGTGCAGATCCCTACATGCAGATGGAGTCACCTCGCCAGCAGCAGCTGAGTTCTGCCCCCTCGGTTTCACCTGTTGGTGACCCTACTGATCACATCAACGCCGAGAGTGGCAGTACCTGCACGGACGACATTTCCACATGCTCTACGGACTCTGACGACTCCTCCTCCTCCTCTCTCGGCATGCGACCACTCATTCCTCGTATGATAGACACGAGCTGTCATGTCGACGCGACACCTGCAGCTGCATCCAGTGTTCCAGCGTTTCAGCACATTGCAAGCTTGGTTGACCCCCATTAGGATGCAGCAGCACTAGTTCCATCGTCTTCAGCAGCAGAGATGCAGATGGCAGAGATGCAGATGCGCTGTACTCACGAGTTGTGCAGTGTGCATGTGCAGCATCCAGTGAGGCAGAGTTTATTCTACACCAGGTCGACATAGGCCACCTCGACATGTCTGAGGCAGATTATGCTGATCTGCAGGAGCGTGTCGTCATGCTACAGCGAGAGATGATGGCAGCGCGTGAGCGATTCTCAAAGGAGGGCAACATCACTGCTACCGGCAGGAGCCTTTCGCCAACAGCATCTGGCACACCTATACCCGGGGAGGATCTTGTACGAGCTCCGAGTATGACATCTGTTGGAGACACTGTCATAGGAGAGGTGAGCATGCCATCGGCTTCCGCCATCCTGGCTCTTGTCGACCCCATCATCGCTCCTCCTTCTTCTTCTGCTGTCGTCACGCACCTTCATCCACCCGACTCACCTGCCCCATCTTCATCTTCATCCACGAGTGGTGATCCGGTTCATCGCTGTAGCTCTCCTCTTCTGCCAGCACACCCTTGTGTCTCAGGGTGTGCTATCCCGTATCAGAGGCCAGCTCCGCCACTTCATCCACGCACGCGTGCTGCTCGCCCATTCCCGTTCCTTTGGCGTACACAGATGCATCGCAGTAGTGCGGAGGCAGGAGAGACTGTGAGTTGGGACCCTTGACAGTCACGCAAGGACTGGTATACCCCAGGTGATGCAGATTCATGTGAGGAGTCGTAGCCAGAGACACCACTTCATCTTTGAGAGAGGGAGTCGACTCGCAGGTGACAAGGGGAGCTATCTCTACATGATGGATACACCACATGACTCATCGCCTAGGATTTGTTCAGCTACGACATTAGTATCTCCATCGAGGACATCGCTGCCAGGTTCATCTGTCTAGGGGGAGTGATGTATGGACATCGACCTGACGCGACGTCCTGGGAGATGCATAGCGAGGTCCATACTCTGTTGTGAGCATCTACAGCATCCCGCATGTGGCTCATGCTACGTACCTGCACAGCTGCATGTAGATGATAGCACACTGTTGGTCGAGACCCGGACACTCGGTGCATTGTACCAGTGTCACGAGGAGACCATGTGATCGTGAGTCTTGGTGTGTGGCTATACTGTGTGTGGCATGTGCATGCGAGCTGTTGGTCGAGACCCGGACACGTGGTACGTTGCACCCGTGTTACGAGGAGATCCTCCCATGATCCTGTGTTTGGATGGTGATACTATTGTGTTGGATTGCTCGTAGCGGTCGAGACC
>SZWC01000838.1:71199-86936 GCA_023375785.1 Penium margaritaceum
CTACCCTCACATTACCTGCTCATGCATGCAGTCTGCAAGAGGGAAACAAGGGAGAAGGGGTATGGATGAGGACATGGGAGAGGGGGAAGGAGGGAGGGAGGAGAGATAAAGGAGAGAAGGTGGGAGATAGGGAGGGAGGGAGGGAGGGAGAGAGGGAGGGAGGAAGTGAGAGGGGGGGCAGGGATGGAGGGAGGGAGGACGGAAGGGAGAATGGAGGTATGAGGGAGAGAGACCAAAAGAGAGAGAGAGAGAGAGAGAGAGAGAGAGAGGGAGGGAGAGATGAGGAGAGAAGGGAGCGGGCAGCAGGCTCCGCCAGAGCGGCAGTCCGGGACAAAGAGCTGCATGGCAGTCCCATGCCATGCAGCTGAAAGGGGTTTGATTTCCATCCAGTGCACTTTGCACTGCTTGACGGCAAGAAAGAAAGATGGTGAGTAAAGAAGAAGAAGAAGATCTCACGTGCAGCTGAAGGTGCTGCGAACGGCACGCACTCGCGTATCCCATTCGGTGGAGTTTGAGGTGGGGAGGGGCAACGCAGCGCAGTCGGCCGTGCATGTCTGCATCATAGAATGGCTCAAGTACGGAAGTGCGTATGGCATGGGTTCCGTCCACGGGAAAAAGTCCAAGCTGACTGCTGGAGGGGGAGAAGAGGAGGTGGCGGCGAGGGTGTGAGAGAAAGAAGGCGAAGGTGTTGAAGACATAGAGACGGTGGATGAAGAGGCGGAGGTAGAGGAGTCAGTCGAGGAGGAGTCGGCAGCAGTGTTGTCTGGAGTGGTGTCCATGGTGCTGCGCTGCCCGCCCCATCCGGCCATTGGTCGAATGGGGCGGACCGCGTCGCACAGAGGGGAAGGACCAGGGCGAGAAGGGAAAGGGGGCGGCAGAAGCAGCAGCAGGGCTAGCGCCAGCAGCAGATGAATTCCGTTCACAATGCGGAAGGCGCTTCGGCTTTGTCTCAGGCGGGAGGGCGACGGCGGGTCGCGTTTGCAACCTCGTCGAAGCGGCGCGTGGCGGGGCGGCTCGGCTCCCATAGATGAGGGTGCGGCTCGGGGCGCGCGTCTCCCGCGATGACGTGGCATGGGCATGGGCGGATGAGAGATGTGCTGAGGCGAAAGGGGTTGATGGGGGGAGTGAGAGAGGCAGGCAGGCCAAGGTGACGCCGGATGGGGAAACGTGGACAGGCAGACTGCAGCGCTGAGCCAGCCGTAGCGTTACTTCCAGTCAAAGCGCGATGCCAGCCGCAGCGTGATGCCAGCGTCACCGTTATCCTAACCGTAGACTGCGTCGTTCAAGACGCCACGCGAAGAATTGAAGAGATTCGTCATGTGCTCAAACACGTGAGATCAGCGACGCCGCTAACGCTGCCTCACTGCCGCAAGCGGCGCGTGTAGCCAGCCCAGACTTGTCCTGATCCGTTTTTGAGTAGCCTTGAGGTGTTAGGTCGGTGGTTCGCTACCACGTGGCGCTCAAGGTGCAGTGCAGAGCATCCACATGTAGGCTGCTGAAGATCTTGCAGTGACGGTCCGGGCTCATATCAAGTCTCCAGTCGTTCCCTTTTCCAGTCTCGGCGGTGCGGAGCTGCTTTCTCGCCCTCCACGCAACTTGTGGAGACCATAGAGTTCATTCGGACCCTCAGGGCAGCGCCGTGACTGGTACGCCATGGCACGGCCCGAAACGCGTTCTTCATGGTCCCGCGCGGCCCATACGAGCGGTTATCGTCGACGGTAAGCAAGTTCTACTTCCGACGGGATGTGCGTGTCGTTCAGGTTGATTNTGATTCCGGCCGGCAAACTGCCGGCATTTGACCCGACACGTGTGGTGTCGCGTATAGTGGCCGGGGTCACAGGCCATCAGATGGGCTTTAAGAAAAAGCGCGGGAACGACAAAATTAAATCGGACGGATTATCTGGAACGATTCACTGGCCATCACGGTCACACGCCATCAGCCATCGCTGATGGGTAAAAATCAGGTCTTTCCCGCCACTAGTTCAAGTTTATATTTTGAAATGGGTTAATGGGTAACGCGATTTTCGCCGTCGTGCGAAACAGGCAGGTGTTATCTGATCCGAAGGCGGGTCTTTTTAATTAAAATTTACCAGTTTCGCGCGATGACGAGATCGGCCCATCAGCGCCCATCAACCGAAAGGGTTGATGGGCGTTGATGGGCACTAACGTGCGCTGATAGCCAGTGGAGCTGTCGGTCACGCTAGGTCCATCACCATCACGGTCATACGCCATCAGTCGAATACGGTTTCACGACCAGTTGTGGCGGTGACTAAGCTGGCGCGAAGATGTCAAATTTTTAGAGCCAACTACGAGGGCGGTGAGCGATATGAAACTTCGCACTGGAACAGACGCCATCAGCCGGCCATCAGCCGGTTTTCGTCGTCGAATTTTCAAGCCCATCAGTGATGGCCTGTGACCCTGGCCAGTGATTGGTGTCGCACTATTACGTGATGACCACCCGCTAGCTCCCAAAGGGGGTAGACCAGCGCAATGACCTCGCTTTTGTNCTTATCTGAAGTGATGGGTTTGAGCCGCGTATGCACCGTTTATATGATTTCAACGAGAGCTTATAAGTTGATGTCGGGGTGGATTTGACCTGTCAGAGATATGGCGGGAACTTATCAGGCCTGTCTCGTATGCTGCCTCCAATGGCGATTTCTGCATGCATGGATCACAAAACGGGTCAGAGCGAGGCGGATCCACACAAAACAGAGACTCTTTCCACGCCGCAACATGAAAAGGGAGACAAAGGTACGGGATCCGAACCACGAAAAGAAACCCCTCGCGCTGGTTTGGGATGCTCCAAAGCCTTTCGAACCGGCTGTCAACGAACATGTCGAATGGTTCCGAAGGCATTTCTACTACGTCAGAGGAAAGTCACCGTAAAAAGTATTTGAAGTCTCGTTCTCACTCTCTCAAGTAGTTTATCGCCGCCCGTCAAAGGCCGGTGTCCCAACAAACGGACTCAACTCACCGCGGGAGGTCGTGGCGAGCTGAGTTCTTCGAGTAGATCAACTAGTTCGTCGCAGACCGCGTCTAACGTGCTCAATTTTTTGTTCTTGACTTGATGGCGCAAACCTTCCCTCGTCAAAGTTCATTCAGCAGCAGTGTGACACCATCAGCTCGCAAGCAGAATGCATGTCTTAATTTTTTGTTTCATACTCGTGAAAGTGGAGTGACGTCGTAAGAGAAATGATGTGGCTCCCTTACATGATGTCACAATTGAGATAAGAATAAGCGATGTGATTCAGCGGTGGTTCGGCGGAAAATATTTTTTTTCAAAAATTACTCAATTAATCAGGGTTGCTATGAGTTGCTACATCTCCGAGGTTGTAGCAACTCTTTACCAACTCGTCGACACCGCCCCGCATTTCGCACGATCATTGTGGGGTAGCACTCACAAACACAGCTCAACGCTGACAATCTTGCGTCTGAAAATGTCTGAAACTTTCCGTCAGTGTCATTCTGCCAATGCCAGTTTCTACATGCACCAGTGTGACCGCAAATGCCCGGCCACAACCTCCGACTTGCCCTTTTTTTAATAGGCAATGCGGAATGAGGAAACGAGTTGTTACGGGGCCGTGTGACACCGGCCCAAGAATGGTTATGGGGAAATCACGGGTCTTGCAGGCAAACTCTGGAATCCATCGTTGAACGCTATCAGACGGTTCTTTGTACCGTTTCTTCGAGGACTTTTCTGTTATGCCAAACGTAGAGTGGATGGTGAACGGGTTTGAGTTCTGGGGCACAACACGGTTTGAGAATGTGGGATACTTGAGCAATTTGTAATCAGCGATAAGTGTACAAAAGAAGACAAGTGACAAGTGTCGAAACCGCTGAAAATGAGTACAAGCGTTCATTTTCAAATGAGACGTAGTCAAGGTCGTTGGGTCGGTTGTCGATCGACGCGTACGGAGTCGCATCGTTAGTGTAGTTGCTAGGAACCTTCTTAGGTCACATATGTGAGAACAAGCAGGGACGTGCAACAGACATGCGACGCCATGGATGCGGAATGCTGGCATTACTTAGCTCGGTACGACCAAGACAAGAGTGAGTGAAGAGAGCGAGAGTTAGTAACCGGTGAGTGGGCACTCGCCACGGGCATCACACCCAAGCGAATGCACACCGCCACCCGGGGGTCGAGCCCGACCGCTCAACATAAAACTGAGCGGCGGCTACTCACCAATGCACGGGTAGAACCTGGCAAGGTGGCCCCTAAGGATCAGCACCCGGGTAATGCAGCTCCACACAAGACACTCAAGGCAAGCATTATACAGGGCACGACAGCTAGAGTGTACGGGCCCTAGCATTTGTTCCACACGTGATAGGAATCAAGTCATGGTCATGCAAGTGTCAGATGACACTCCTGGAAGAAGCACGCCAGAGATGTCAGCCATGGTGGAGTTGCTGGGCGTTTCTCCAGGTGAGGCCATGTCAATCAACCTGTACAAGTATGTGCACGGAGGTGGAGACAAGGGGAAGAGGAATGTGAGTGACCAACGAACTTCAACACTCCCCCATGACCCGCAGGCAATCACCCCCACACACATGCAAGCTCATGGGAACAGAGGACTGAGGAGACACACTCAGTCAGGGTTATGGGGACAGACGAGACCAACAACGTGAACGGCACTTTTGAAGACGTTACGACTGAGAGCCTTGGTAAGGAAGTCTGCTCTCTGAGAACGTGTGTCCACCCATACAACTCGGACAATGCCAGCAGCAATGCATTCACGAACAAAATGATGCTCCACATTAATGTGCTTAGTGCGTAAGTGATGCATGCCACTGTTCTAAACAATGACCTTGGTGCTTTGGTTGTCACAACGCAGAGTGATGCAACGAATGGGGACACGCAAGTGCTGGAGAAGACGACACAGCGAGACAGCCTCACATGTGCCCGCGCCAAGTGCCACATACTCAGCCTCAGCAGTGCTGCGAGCAACGCAACCCTGTTTGCCACTTTTCCATGAGACCGATGTTCCGCCAACCATGAAGATGTAACCTGTGCGGCTGCGTGCATCAGAGTCATGTGCCCAGTCACTGTCAGTGAAGCTGTCAACCACAAGAGAGGGTTGCGCACCGAAGAAGAGACCGACACGTGGTGTGGAGAGAGCATAGCGCACAGCTCACAGGGCAGCCTCCAAGTACCGCTCGCGTGGACACTGGGAGAACTGAGACAGGAAGTTGACAGCAAAAGCCACATCGGCCCGGGTGGTGGTGGCAAGGTACATCAGCGACCCTATGACTCTGAGATAGTCAGTGATGTCAACTTTCTCCCCCAGTGAGAGATCTTGGGACTTCAGCAGTGACTGCCCAGCGGGAGTCATGGGTATAGAGGCGGAGGGAACTGCAGTGAGGAGTACCTAGAAGCGCTCCCCTAGGCTGCGGACATACGCAGCCTGGTGCACTTGCAGAGTGCGGCGTGATCGATCCCGCTCGAGTTCCATGCCCAAAAAGACTCGAGCCGGCCCCGAGTCTTTCATCTTGTAGGCTGCTTGGAGGAGGGACTTAGCCGCAGAGACTGCTGACANCCGCTCGCGTGGACACTGGGAGAACTGAGACAGGAAGTTGACAGCAAAAGCCACATCGGCCCGGGTGGTGGTGGCAAGGTACATCAGCGACCCTATGACTCTGAGATAGTCAGTGATGTCAACTTTCTCCCCCAGTGTAGAGAGATCTTGGGACTTCAGCAGTGACTGCCCAGCGGGAGTCATGGGTATAGAGGCGGAGGGAACTGCAGTGAGGAGTACCTGGAAGCGCTCCCCTAGGCTGCGGACATACGCAGCCTGGTGCACTTGCAGAGTGCGGCGTGATCGATCCCGCTCGAGTTCCATGCCCAAAAAGACTCGAGCCGGCCCCGAGTCTTTCATCTTGTAGGCTGCTTGGAGGAGGGACTTAGCCGCAGAGACTGCTGACAAGTTGGGAGATGCAATGAGAAGATCGTCAACGTACACGAGAATGGCCACCAACGGCTGTGAAGGGGGACTGAGAAACAGGGCAGGGTCTACTGGACTCCTTCTGAAGCCACCCTTTTCCAAGGTTGCTGTAATCTCTTGATTCCAGCAGCGAGGTGACTGCTTCAGCCCATAGAGGGCTTTGCGCAGTCGCCACACGCGGTTTGTGCCATCTGAGAAACCGGGTGGCTGCACCATGTAGATCTCCTCATCCAGTTTGCCATGCAAAAAGGCATTATTGACGTCCATCTGCTCCAACTCCCAGTCATGCTGCGCGACTAGGCTGAGCAGCGCTCTGGCAGTGGTATAGCGGCCTACCAGCGCGAATGTCTCATCAAAGTCCACCCCAGGAATCTGGGAGAACCCCTTTGCAGTGAGTCGTGCTTTGTACCTTTCCACAGTGTTGTCTGGGTGAAGTTTGCGACGGTACACCCACTTAGCCGCAACGGCCATGCGGCCTGGGGGTAGATCTACCAAGTCGTACACATTGTGCTCTGACAATGCGTCGAGTTCGGCCTTCATGGCCTGCTCCCATAGAGAGGAGTCACTGGCTGCACGCGCTGCCTGCACTATGACAGGCTCAGGTGGGAGAGGAGAGAGACCAGCAGTGGCGAAGCATGAGGCAACATACCCAGCGACTGTCGATGAGAGAGCACAGTGAAACTCTTGCTCGATCAGGGAGTAGCCAAGGGTAGTGCTGGGGTGGACAACAGAGGCTGCGACAGACATGCCAGAGGTCACAAGGCCGAGAGCACGGAGGCCCGGGTCACCAGAGACAACAGGATGGGACTGAGAAGGGAGAGCACGGAGACGACCTCCATGTGTGTATGGTGACACGGGTGGAACAGACTTTGTGGAGGCAGACGGGACTGGGACAGGTGAGGTGACATGTGCAGTGTCGACGGGAGAAGTTGGTTGCACAGCAGCAGTCCGAGAGATGGGTACAGAGGGAGAGTTGGGGTGTGCCGAGACCGCTGGAGAGGTGGTGTGTGCATTGTCAATAGGAGAGGATGAGTGTGAAACAGGAGTAGGCGAGGTGGGCAGCGCAGAGTCGGCGGGAGAGACAGACTGCACAACAGGGGAGACAGGTTGCACAACAGGAGAAGAAGGAGACGCGACGGCAGGATATGGTGAGGGGGCCGGGGAACGCACAGAGGGAAGAGTAGAGACTCTAGAAGGAGAGGAAAGACCACCCCCAGCCCGACCAAGTGGAGGTAACGGCCCAGGGAAACGGGGGACGTCGCGTTCGAACAAGTGTTCAAAGAACAAGGCATCCCGAGACTCGATGATGCGACTGCGGGAGGGGTCCCAGAAACACCAAGCTTTTGAGAAGGGAGAGAAACCAAGGAAGATACAGATGCGACCGCGGGGGGACAGTTTACCATCGCGGTGGTCGACTGGAAGCCGGACAGAGGCAAGGCAGCCCCAGACACGTGCAATAAGCAAGTCAGCACGACGACCTGTCCAACGTTCGAAGGGAGTGACAGTGTGGGGAAGAGGACCATGAGGGACTCTGTTCCACACCCAAGTCATGTAGGACATGGCTTCAAAAGCAAACAACGGAGACTGACTGGACGCAGAAAGGAGAGAGCGTACACCGTCAGCAAGGGTCCGGTTCCAGAGCTCAGACACGCCGTTTTGTTGCGGGGTGTAAGGAGCGGTGCACTCAAGGCGAACCCCACGAGATTCAAGAAAGCGGGAAGTGGGCCGAGGAACTCACCGCCACGGTCACTGCGAAACACGCGCAGAGGACGGAGACAGGCACGTTCTGCCTCGGGAAGCCAGGCCTCAACGATGTCACTGACATCGCTTTTGTGACGGAGGACAAAGACCCACCGGTAGCGGGAGAAGTCATCAGTTAGACAAAGAACATAGCGACCAAGACCACCCAAGAATGTGTGAGGAAGAGGACCCATCACGTCAGCGTGAACCAGATCAAGAGGATGAGAGGTGGTGGACTCAGAGGAGGAGAACGGGGAGCGATGCATCTTGCCAGAGGCACAGTCGAGACAGTCGGTGGAACATGGGGGTGAAAAGGTGGCGGGATCAAGGCCCACGGCAGGCTGGAGGCGCAGGAGGCGTTGAATGGCAGTAGTGTGAAGATGACACAGCCGGCGATGCAAGAGCACAGCGTGAGCAGGGGACAGGGATGGTGCCACGTGAACAAGAGCAGAGGCAGCGAAAGACAAGGGAAGGGACAGTGGCACACGAAAGAGCCGGTCACAGCGCACGTCGCGGAGAACAACATGCCCAGACGAGCGCAGAGAGATGGAGGCAATGCCGCGACTGGATGAGAAGTCCATGCCCTGATCATCAAGGGTGGTGACAGAGAGCAGACAGACCTCCAGGTCTGGAACATACAACACATCAGGGAGATACACAGTGCAACCAGGACCGACAAACTTGACAACGCCAACTCCATGAACAGAGAGAAGCTGACCAGAGCCAGTGCGGACAGAGCGAACAGAGCCAACTGGGCCAAGGGAGACAAAGGAGGAACGACAGGATGTCATGTGATGGGTGGCCCCTGAATCAATGATCTAGAGGCCTGGTGCCGCACGAGTGGTGGGGAGGACAAGGCAGATGGCAACAGAGCCACGTGATGACAGGGGAGATGATATACCAAGATGAGTGGGAAACGTGTGAGACTGCCAATCCTCAATCCAATCACGAACATCAGGCATCTCCCCTTGCACCCCACCAGATGCAGCACCCCGGAGAGTGGCATCAGACTCACAGACAGACACACGATACTGGCCACTCACACTCTCACCTCCCTGAGAACGAAGGTGGAGAAGCTCAACAAGGCGGCGCTCAAGGGCGCGCTCCTCGTCACGACGGTCCGAGGAGCGGTCTGAGGAACGGTCGGAGGAGCGATCAGATGGGGGCCCATCCTCCCGCGTCCAGGACGGTGCTGAGTAGTGGGAGGAGGGTGGTCCATAGTAAGGGGGTCCGCCAGGAGGCGGAATCCAGCCCCAAGTACTGGGAGGTGAAGGAGATGGCTGGAGTGGTGCGGATGTGGTGGAGAGGGCGGAGGCGGAGGTGGAAGAGGATGGAGAGCCCACGGTCGCCGCTGATGTGGCAGTAGATGGTGTGAGTCCAGTGCGGGCCCAATGGGTACGCATGGAGGACGCCAGACGTGCATCATCACGTGGGGTTGTGCACTTTGGAGCGGAGTGGCCAGCAACACCACAGTTCCAGCAGGTGACTTCAGAGCCGATGGGGGCACCAGAGGAGTTTTTGCCCTTGCGTCCACCCCCACGCCCTCTGCCCCCACCCCGGCCCCCGCTGTGGTTTGAGCCACCACCCCCACCACGGGCGGTCGCTTGAGTCACATGGGAGGCTGCAGAGGAGGTGAAGGGAGAGAGAGTAGAGGCAGCGGCAGAGGAGGAAGAGGAGGTGGTCACGGCAGCGAGGGCAGCGCGGTGCATGCGCTTTTTCTGAAGACTGTTCCACCAGTCAGTGAGACGGGAAGTAGTAAATTCGTAGAGGGACCCAATCCCTGGGGGTGTGTCCGCAGGGAGGGGTGAGGAGGCAAGGCGCTCAAGTTCAGCCTGTGAGACATGTAGGTAGAGGTCTGAAAGTTCAGGGATTAGTCCAGCAACAATGGACAAGTAGGCAGACAGAGGGCCAGGCGCAGCTTTGCCAAGGTCGCGCAACAGGCGTAGGCGCCGTGCCCAGTACTCATCGGCTGTTTCATCAGCGCGCATCTGCAAGGTGTTGAATTGTACGGTCAGAGCACTCTGGGAAGCATGCCCAGTGACCGTTTTGCGGTGACGGATGAGAGCGTATGCGCCGACAGGGTCAGCTAGAGTGCCGCGGATGGGGTCTGCATTGTACGTACCAATGTCGTCAAGCGACTTTCTGGGCCGGCGGTGATGAGAGCGCAGACGGCACGAGCTGCTTCTGCTGGCTGTGGAACAAATGGTGCCTTTGCGGGTGAGTAGTACTCCCACAGCAGTTCTCCTTGGGCCCACACACTGAAGCGCGTCTCCGAGGAGGTGAAGGTGAGTTTGGATGTGAACTGTGGTGGTGGAGTTTCAAAGTCACTGTGTTGCATGGGTAGGAGTGCCCGAGCTAAGGCAGCTGCTGAGAGAGCGGGAGAGGAGGAGTTGGGAACAGCACCGCTGGGTGGCACAGAGGAGTCAGCAGATGTAGTGTCATTAGAAGGAAGAACAGCCGCAAGAGCAGGAACGGCCCGCAAGCGGTCTATGACTAGGGTAGCCACTGTGGTAGCTAGCTCGTGCTGTGCCTCATTGTTCCTATACAGCTCATCCTCTGCCTTGCGCCGTGCCGCTTGCGCCTCACTAAGGGCGGCTTGAAGAGCCTCTATAGTTTCCTCTGGTCCTGGCATGCTTGGAAATGGGGAGAGAGGGAGAGAAAGAGATGGATGTGGATACAATGCAGAGTGTGGAGTGAGGAGGGGCTCACCGCGGTGGTGCCGAGGCAGTAAGGCGAAGAGGGGCGCCACCACTACTGCGGCTGAGGAGAAGAGAACGGCAACCCACCCTGCGACTGCCAAAGTGAGGCAGAGGAGCCCGGTGACTGCAGCCCCCGCCACGGCTGCAGATGTTCATGCGACCAGGACGCCCGTGGTGACGTGCGGCGTCAGCTCTCGCTGAACTCCAGTGGGTGTCAGAACTGCCGATGCAGTAGATGCACGAATGGAGGCGACAGCGGCTGCGGTGGAGTCGGCAGCAGATGAGGCGGCAGTGGTGATAGATGCTGCTGCTCCTGTGATCTGAGTGGCGATGTTGGCTGCTACAGTGGCGAGCAGTGTGAGAGAGGTCACCGTGTGGGCGTAGGCTTCGGCGGCACGGCCAACAGCGGTCTGAGTAGGGGTCCTGCAAGCACGGGCAGTTGCTGCAAAGGTTGCTGCTGCACCTGCGGCTGCGTCCAGGATTGCACCTACCAAGCCAACGGAATCGGTGTGAACTGGGAGAACTGGGATCACACCAGGGACCTCAGGTGGAGATGACGGTCCAGTAGCTACTGCTGCGGTAGGTGCCGGTGCTGATGTGGTGTTAGAAGCTGATGCTGGTCTGGATGACTGTGTGCCTGTGGGCGGTTGCATAGTTGGAGGACGAGGAGGAGTCGGTGGGAGGTCATCGGCTGTGTACAGCTGGCGATTAATTTCCTCCTCTCGTGCAGCAGCCTCCCTCTCGTCCAGTTCAGCTAACTCGTCGCGCCAGTAGTCAGCGTCTAGCATGCGGAACCACAGAGGGGTGTCCGTGTCCGGAGGAGAGGGAGGGTGATAGTCCTCCCACCCGTCGTTGGCGTGGCGTGCTGCTGTACGAGGAGAGTCGAGCTCCTTGTCTGGAGGTCCATCCAGAGGTGGGGAATCCAGTGTAGCTGTTCAGGGAGAAGCTGGGGGCTGCCAGGGCAACAAGAGGGCCGTTGCGGGCTGCGGGGTCAAAATGTGACGCTGGACGGCTGCCCGCCAATGCACGACCGTGAGAGATTGGTGCAACCGCAAGTTGCCGAGAGCAGCAGAAGATTGCTGAGTGGGCTCAGCTGCACTGAGATGGTGCGCTAGAGTTGGGCGTGACCACGAGCAGCCACGACACTTCGGTGTTGAGACGGTTCGAAACGTGGCGTGACGCGAGAGTAGCCGTACGCGATCTCGTGCGGCTGCTGCAAGCGGGTCAGCGAGGGGCACTGAGACACGGCTAGAAGCTGCTGCTCGGTGCCGGGGTATGGTGACAAGAGTCACACGCCACGGAGGCGTTGAGTGGTCAAGAGTGCCACAGGTGTGAGAGATGCACCAAAGAGAGTGCCGAGGATCGATGAGCTGTGGAGGAGAGTCACACTTGCTCTGATACGAGTAGTTGCTAGGAACCTTCTTAGGTCACATATGTGAGAGCAAGCAGGGACGTGCAACAGACATGCGACGCCATGGATGCGGAATTCTTGCATTACTTAGCTCGGTACGACCAAGACAAGAGTGAGTGAAGAGAGCGAGAGTTAGTAACCGGTGAGTGGGCACTCGCCACGGGCATCACACCCAAGCGAATGCACACCGCCACCCGGGGGTCGAGCCCAACCGCTCAACATAAAACTGAGCGGCGGCTACTCACCAATGCACGGGTAGAACCTGGCAAGGTGGCCCCTAAGGATCAGCACCCGGGTAATGCAGCTCCACACAAGACACTCAAGGCAAGCATTATACAGGGCACGGCAGTTAGAGTGTACGGGCCCTAGCATTTGTTCCACACGTGATAGGAATCAAGTCATGGTCATGCAAGTGTCAGATGACACTCCTGGAAGAAGCACGCCAGAGATGTCAGCCATGGTGGAGTTGCTGGGCGTTTCTCCAGGTGAGGCCATGTCAATCAATCTGTACAAGTGTGTGCACGGAGGTGGAGACAAGGGGAAGAAAAATGTGAGTGACCAACGAACTTCAACAGTTAGTGGTCAGATGGAGAAGCACCGCTGAGGAATCGGGGGGCTTCGAGGATCGACGGCAATGATGCAAGGTGCACCTTCATAAATCTTGATAGATCTTTGTTGGGTTTTCACGCATCTCTCACTTGTATTCTGTTGTGTCCTCCCGGCTTGTGTACATCGACGTGCAGATAACTGACGGCAAGACGCGACGTTGCTCGAGTTTCGTCTAATGGAGCCGACGAACGCTAAGGCCTACACGCAGTTTACCAAAGCCTCCTCCCACCAACGTGCTCAGCTCCATCGGTAGACCTCCTGGACAATCGTGCCGCCGACAGTCACTGTCACTGCATATGCTGTCTACACGCGTACAGCGCCGTGTCTGACTATACTATTGCGTTTGTAGCACCATATTATATCTATGGTCCAAGTTTCATGATTTTTGGGCATTGTTGGTACCGAGGACTAGCATAGACGCTGCTTAGGTTTAGGTAGCCATAACTCCTCAGTGCTACTTTTCTAGCTCAATCTGACCGCACGATTGCGTTTGTAACGTGCGCATCATGGTATGGTGCAATTTTCAGGCATAACGGACGACACGTGGGTTTTGTGATGTAGGCCGTCTGGCAGGGCTCACCAAGAAAACCCTGCCTACCAAAAAACAGGTCTATTTTTAAATTGTCTTAGAAACTTAGTAACAAGCTCTAAAAAGCTGGGGGGGGCTAGAATTTGGAGGGGTCTCCCATTGATGCTCACTCTCATTTCTTAATCAGTCTTTTCCTGTTTTCAGCTGTTGTCTCGAGCTAACTCTGGCGCGCATAGTTCTGAGTAACAAACTCCATAGCTCTCAGACTTAGGCTCTGGTGAAGCAGAATGAGGAGGCTGCTTAAGCAACGAGCGTGGGTACCCGCACGCTACATCAACAACGCTGTTACCCCAACCTGTTGTTATAATAGATTTCCAGGTTAGCATCAGACCACAACGCAGCACAAGTAGTAGAACACCGGCGAACAAGTCCAGTCAATGCCGGCGGTCCCAAGAACGCGCCCGTTGAGGGGAAATGCTGTCGGATATTTTCCTATAGCGTTGACCCTCCGGGTGGCATCGTCAAAACGCTCTCGACGCGGGAGAAATGCTACCTATTTTTTCCCGGTAGCACTGACCCCATGACGGTGGTAGCATTGGTGGACGTACAGCCTGCATGTAGCACCAATGCTGGAGCGGCGTCGATGCATGTGGCGACGATAGCAGGAAAGTCACTATGCTACTGCCAGTGCGGTAGTAGTAGTAGCAGCACGTAGTAGGCACACATAGCGAGCAGCTAGCAGCAGCATCAACAGCAAGCAGCTGCTACTACATCAAGAAGGACCAATAGTAACAGTAGTACCGAGCAACAAAAAGCAGCAGCAGCTGGCAGTAGTAGTTGCAGAGGGCAGCAGCTGCAGCCGGGAGGAATAACAGCAACATGCAACAGTAGCAAGCATCAGCAACAGCCGGTAGTAGCAGAAGTAGTAGTGAGTAGCAGCTAGCAGCAGTTAGTAACAGCTAGTAGCAGCTAGTAGCAGCAACTATAGCAGCTGCCGGAAGCAACACAAGAAGGAACTGCTCAGAACTCGGTGCTCGTAAAAATGAGTGATCAATGAGCAGCGAGCTTACTGCTTGCAGTACGTAGCGAGCATCGAGCAGCTAGCTCACTACTTGTAGCTCAGAGCGAGCAGTGAGCTCACTACACGTAGCTCGTAGCGAGCAGTGGGCAGGGACGAACGAAAAAAAAAAAAAAACATAAAAAACCCCGCAACCTCACAGGTGGCCCTATTACAGCAGCAGCAGCCACCACAACCGCTACAGTAGCAACAGCAGATGTAGCAGCACCAACAGCATGCAGCAGCTTAACAGCAGCAACAGTAAAAGCTGCAACAACAGTAGCAGCAGGTGCTGCAGCAACAGCGGCAGCAGTAGCAGCAATACTTGCTATAGTAGCAATAGTAGCAACAACATCAATAGCAACAGCAATGACCGCAACAACAACAGCAGCAGCGGGAAAAAATGAGCAATGTTATGAGAGAAGCTACTCTCAGAGAAGAGATCATCATGAAACTCAAAAACCTGACCACGCTCACGATCCCAAAGTTGCCAGGCTTTAGACTGAGAGGAGACACCAAGGAAAGGGAAGAGACAACCTTGAGGAGACAACTTGCCATCTCGTTGGTCCTCAAGGAGCCAAATGCAGGCGACGCTACCCCAGACACAAGCGAGGAAAAGGAAAGCACGACAACCATACCATCATTCGAATGGCGTGACATGATGAGGCAGCGGACCGTGGAGAATACGGTTCCAAACCCACATCATATAGGACATAGCCTTGAAGGCAAACAGTGTAGGGAGGCGAGACACAATAAGAAGGGTGCGAACACTATCACTGAGCATGCGGTTCTAAAGTTTTGACACTCTGTTCTACTGTGGTGTATATGGAGTAGAGAGCTGCAGATGCACCCATTGAAAGTGGAGGAAGCAGGCATTGGAACCCATGAACTCCCCACCACGATCGGAGTGGAACTCAAATGGCTCACGTTGCCAAGAACGATCAGCCTAGACAATCCAAGACTCGATCGTGGGCCCAACATCGCTTTTATGGCAAAGGGCAAAAATATGTAATGCAAGCGAGAGAAGTCATCTGTTAGATGCAAGACATACTGATCAACCCCCTATAAATTCATTAGGGAGAGGGCCCATGATGTCTTCATGGACAAGGGCAAGGAGATGTAGCATGCAGGAGTCCGACAATAGAAAGGACGGAAGATGCAACTTGCCTTGAACGTAATCGAGGCATTCAGCAGTGCATGTCACAAGATGATGCAAGAGGCTATGGCTGGCTACAATATGCATGTGACACAGGCGTTGATGGAGAAAACGTGTCTATACAAGGGAAAGTGAGGGAGCAACATACACATGTGATGCTGCAATGGCGGCGAGTGATGGTGCAAACAAGGGTTCACGATAAAATTTGATGCAACGTAGACCACAAAGAACATAATGACCAGACAACTACAGCGGCATAGTACAAACGTCACAAGAGGAAATGAAGTCCATTCCCCAATCATCCAAGGCAGTGAAAGATGAAATGCTAACCTCAAATACAGGGACAACGAGGCAATCACATTTATAACCAATCCCCCCAAATCCATACACTCTACAATCAATGTACATGCACGGTGCTTATGTAAGTGAAAGTACCAGGTACCTTCCTACACGGATATAGTCATTGACTGGAACCTTCCTTCCATGAGACACAAGATGTTGGAAGCTTCCAAGAAACACCCCAATTCCACTTTCCGTCCTAGGAAGCTTCCGAGAGAGAGAGAGAGAGAGAGAGAGAGAGAGAGAATTACAACATTA
>SZWC01000838.1:89399-106768 GCA_023375785.1 Penium margaritaceum
CCCCTCCCCTCCCTGTCAGTCACACCAAGGAAGACGACCAAGAAACTACCATGAGAATACAGGTAAGCTAATACAGAGGTCTACGTGTGTATAAAAGGACACCAATTAACTATACCTCGGCAATCAAGTAAGAAGACATCATCTAACGGACCAAAAAAAAACGCACAACATCAATGCCTTAAAGTGGCAACATCTGGCCAGATCCAGCGTGGACGAAGCGTACGTCACCGACTGGCCCCAACATGACAAGTGAGGCACAAGAAGACATCATGTAATGAGTGGCTCCGGAATCGATTATCCAGAAGCCACTCGACACACAAGACGGAGCGGTCACATGGAGCAGTGCATGGTGACTGCAACGAGGAGGCAGACGGATACCATGGCGGTGGCGCGTAAGCAGATGGAGAGGGCCCAATGGATGACGGTGTGCTGTAGGACGGGGGCCACTCCCGTGGGTAAGGGAAAGGGTAAGCGAAAGAGGTCCCAGACGTGGAGTGGGCGTGCACCGTCGAGGAGATGGGGTTGGTATGCGAGCTAGAGGACGAGGCATATGAGGATGAAATGGCAGTGCAGGCCCAGTGGGCGCACATCGCAGCTGTCGGGCGGGCGTCATCAGGAGGAGCAGGACACTTGTGGGCACTATGCTCATTCGAGCGAAAGTTCCAGTAAACCAGTGAGCCAATCGGTTCACAAGAGGTATCGTCCTATTTCTTGTCCTTCCCCTTGCTACCCTTGCCTTTGCCGCGGCCTTCGCCCCAATGCAGCATGAATTGTCACTCCTGAAGTTGAGGATAACATGGGAGAAGAGGAGGTAGAGGAGGGAGCAACAGAGGCGGTGAAAGGAACAACGTTGGTGACAGTAGAGCAGTGCAGGTGTCTGTTTGGTAGGCCGGTCCACCAGGCATCAAGAAGCTAAGAGACAGTCCCATAGGGCACCGAACCCAGGTGGGGACTTCGGGGGAACTAGCTGTACAGGAAGACAAACCGGCTCGTCAGCCTTGACATCGCGCAGGAGGTCGGAGAGCTCTGGGATCAGGCCGTTCATCATAGTGAGTATGGCTGAGAGCTGACCAGGAATAGCATCCCCAAGATCACGAGGAAGTTTGATGCCACAGGCCCAGTAGACGTTGGCTGCTTCATCAGTGTGCATAAGCAAGGTGTGAACTGAATAGTGAGTGCGCTTTGGGCAGCGTGGCCACTGACGGTAGAGTGACGATGCAGGAATGCATAAGCACCGATGGGGTTGGCAGCAATGCATATGGCTGGATCGACATTACAGGTGCCAACATCATTAGTCAAGTGGTCAGGTGCAGTAGCAATGCGAGCTCACACGGCACGGGCAGACTCAGAGGGGACAGGCACAAAAGGAGGGTCGGTAGTAGGGTCAGCCGGGAAATAATACTCAAACAGACGCTCCCCCTGTGTCCAAGCAGTGAAGTGCACAACCCATGTGGAAAGTCAAGACCAGGGATAAGTACTGGCGGCTAGAAGTAGAAGTCGTGGTGGTGTGGTGCACCTACGGTGGGCTGGGCGGCAGTAGAGGCGATAGAGCTAGACAAGGCAGACGCAACAAGGTTAGAGGTTGTGGAGCCAGAGGTGGCAGACAGTACAGCAGGTGCTGTAGGGACGGCACTGAGAGATGCGGCAGGCAGGCAAGAGAGGACCAGCACACCAATCTCATCAGCTAGTTTGGCGCAGTCATCGGCTTGTGCCTGCAGGCACTCTTAAGTGACACGCAGAGATTTGCGAGTGACACGCAGCTCGCGTTACAGCTCTGCAATAAGAAACTCGTCGTTGTCAGGCATGGCGACAGACCATTCTGTACGAAACGTTTTGGCAGAGTTTTCCCCGTCCCAGTGGGTGTGGGAAAGTCATGGAGGGTGTGTAGATCGTCTTCACTACACTACACGACAACCTCACTTGAAAGACGCACCCAGGCACAACACAGAGGACACGAGGTAAGAAAACAAGATGGCGGATGGAGGCAAAGAGCAGAGGAACTGATGCGGTCGCAGCTGCAACAAGGACCGATTAGGAAGCAAGAAAGAGGAGAATAAGGCAAAAGCCCCCTAAGAGTGCGGCTGCGCTCAGAGTCGATGCAGCTACAGTGGCAGAGATGGTGGTGACGACTTGGGAGCAGACGATGGATGGCTCTATTGCTACTGATGCAACAGCTGCCGCCGTGGAGATGCGAATGGCTGAAGCGGCAGAGGAGATGGTGGTGGCGTCCGATGCGGCTGTAGATGCCACCTCTGTAGCAGCTATTGCTAGCTCTTCAGCAAGGTCAGCTGCCACCGCCGCCACCGGTTCGAGGGTCACTACAGCCTCTGTATAGGCCTCAGAGGCACGACCAGTGGAGGTGGTAGCGGGTGCCCGTGCGGCATGTGCGGCAATAGCGAAAGTAGCTGACACCGAGGCGGCTGCTTTGACGATGCCTACTGCTAGCCTAGCGAATGCAAGTGCGTAATGTGCAAGGGGCGCCTCGTCATGGTCAGCCGTTGCTCCACAGGTCAAGTTTTGATTCCATTGCCGATTAGGGAACGGGGAGGTTTTTTACTATTTCAGAATGAGACAATGCCGGCATTGGCGATGCAGAGTCGTGCGGCGTTGCCTACCCTCCGTCACTTGCATACCACCACCGAACGTGATGCAGTGGTTCGTGTGCATCGGTATCGGAGCCAACCGGGTCTGCTCTGGAATGCTCCGACTGGGTCAGGTTGACGTCTTTGTAGCAGCTGCAGTTGCTACCAATGTCGTTGCGAATGACAATGTGGATGCACGAGCGCTACAGTGCACCAATGTTGTCGCTGCTGCAGCTGCTGTTGCCAATGCCACAGCAGCTGCTGCTACACTTGCAGTCATGCTGCTGAGGCTATTGCTACTGTGACTACAGTTGCTAATGCAGAGAATGCAATGCTGCAACTGCAGGTGTGGTGGACGGTTCAGAGGGTGGCGATGGTCCAGCTACGGCTATGGTTGCTGCAACACCTGGTGTTGTTGTTGTAACTGCTGCACTTGATGTGGCTCTTGATGTGGCGAATTTGGTAACGTCGCTGCCGCTGCTATAGCTGGTGCCGAAAGACTTGCTGTAGTTGTTGTTGCGGCAATGCTACTGCTGCTGCTGCTGCTGCAGTCCCAAGTGCTACTGCTACCGCTACTTCTACTACCAATGCTGCTGCTGTCACTACAGCTGCTCCAGTTGTAGCCGTTGCTACTGCTGATGTGGGCATAGGAATGACATATTATCACTGTTACAGGTGTAGGTTACTGCGCTGTCTGCTTTCCTATGGCTGCGATGCTACAGTTTTGCGTGCTGGTGTACCCCAGTCACACGACACTCGCCCGCCTGTCGTAAGAGGACAGGGGCTACGGCTGCCACCCCTTAGCCGCGTGCAGTTTGTCCGCTACAGAATGGCAGAGGCGGCTGATGTGGCGGGTGGCTGCCGATCTGTGGGGCTACAGAAGTACATGGTACATGCGCTGCAGTCCAAATGGCTCAGGATGCCAGGTTTGCGAGCTGCAGCACTCCTACAGTGCATTCCATTTGCTGCTACAACAAGACAACTACGGCGGCGGTGGCAATTGTCTGGAAGCGGCCGTGGATCTCAAGACAGTGTCGCGGAGCATCAAGCACTCACGCATGAATGATGTGCCCTCGTTGCTCTGATACCAGTAGTAAGTGATGAGGGATGCGAGGGAACAAGTTAGGGTGAGGAGTACACACGCTGAGTGGCCATGGACATGGATGTGCTTGAATTCGGCCAAAGACGTGACAAGAGAGTCAAGAGAGTTGAGTGGGAGAGGGCGAGACTAAAGCTCCCCCACGGTCGGGTGAGACGCGAGCTCACCTGCAACCATGCGGTTTTGCCAACGGCGTGGCTCAAACTAAATCCCCTCCACCCACTTTCCTGTTATGCTGCCGGTCAAAATCCGGCAGCAATCTACCTACGGGGTCCAACCAAGGCTACCCAATTGTGATGGCAAAATCCCCCCCTCCAAAAGCACGACTGTAAAGCATCATCCATAGTGCAAAAACAAATGGATGCACGTCTCATGCATCCAATCCTGCATAGTTGTCTTCTGCATCTCCAGGGCAGACTGGGCCCAACTTGTCGGCAGCCCGTCCATATGACTACCACACCGTCTCTTTGACCACCAGTGTACCAACACCGAGGGATGTGTCGCCATCAGACGTCCAGCAACTCGTCACTCACCTGCAAGGGGTCAAGCCCAGAGGTCAACTTGTGCAGGTGACATCCAAATCAATAGTCCCCACTGTTGTGATGTGAGTTGTTTCTGTCTATTTGTACAGCTTACTGTGACCACTGGGTCATGTCCATGCTCGTGTAGATCCCTGATGCGCGCCTAGCTGGCGTCGGAGCATCGAAGGTTGGTGGGTCCATCCACTTGCAGTTGCCAGACGGCTGCCACGACGTCCCGGATGCTTGGTGGGATGCTCTGCAACTTTTTTGCAGAGGCTAGAGTTTTCTCGGTGGACTGGCTCTCGATCCCGATTTGCATGTTTTGCATTATCTGTCCATCGATCGATGCCGGACTTGTGCATGTGGCTAGTCGTAGCGTCTCGCTCAAGATTCTGCATCTCTAGGTTCAGACGGTGTTGCGTTTGGATGCCTATGCACAGAGTTACGGCCAAAACAGTGGTTGGAGCCGGTTTTAGGACAAACTGACACTGCCGCGTGCGTCACCCACTGTGTGCCGCGGCAGGTATTTATGTTGTGTGCTTGTCAGTTGTCATTTCTCTCTGCATTAATAAGCTATTGGAGCTTATGAGACTTTGCGCGTCTCCATAGCCTGATCCTTGCTGTTTCTTACACCTGCTTGCTTGCTAGTGCGCTAGCTGACTGGACAGTGTTGCCACGTAAGCAGCAGCAAGGTTAGGAAGCTTCCTAGTAATTTCTCATGGTATCAGAGCAGCGAGAACCCTCTCGATGAACTGCGCCGCAGAGACGCAGCATCGACAGCAGCAATGAGAGTCACTGTCGCCGCCACATTCTAAGACCCGTCGCAACCGACGTTAGCAGCACCGACGTCACCACGCAATCGCCACCACCATAGGTGGAGGAGCTACGGTAGTGACGAGATCTAGCAGCCACGCCGATGAGCAGCAACAGCACCGGGTGGCAGCAGCAGCCGTGTCTGGCTGCCAGCCTGTACACACAAAAAAAGGAGTATTAGCTCGCAACAGCAGCTTGCGGCGGCGACTGCGAGCAGTGGCAGCGCGCAGCAACCACATCGGCAGCCGCGAGTAGCAACAGCAGCACAGCAGCAGCGTAGCAGCAACATTGCAGCTGCTACAGCGTCAGAAGCAATAGTGGCAGCAAAAGCATTGCAGTAGCAGCAACGGCTACAGCAGCACAGCAGCAGTTGCGGCGGACGCAGCAACAGCAGACCCGCCACAGCACCAGTGGCGGGCTTGCGCGGCACTGCTTCTGCATAGCTGTGCTGCGCAGCTGTGCAGAAACTGCGCAGGCCTGCGTGGCACTGCGTAGGCCTACGCAGCCCCTGTGCAGCGGCGAGCAGGGGACGACGACGTCACCCCCATCAATCACGCGGAGTTCGCTTGACCTGCAAAAAAAAAGAATCGCGAGCGTTTTTTCGCCAACGTAAAAAATGCTAGCGTTTTTTCTGCTAGCGTAAAAAACGCTGACGTCATCACCGACTATGCTGACGTCATCAATTTCGGGGTCAAAATATCAGTTTTTCTGAACGTTTTAATTCCTCGAGAAACACTGTCAGTTTTTTGTTCGGAGCATTTTTTACGTTCGGCCCCATACTGAGCATTGCGATGGCGCCAGTCCGTCACAAGGGCAAAGGGCTAGTTGACCCCTCCTCTTCCTCCTCTTCGCACGTTATGAGTCCTCGGTCGCAGTCCCTCGCGATCGACGAGCTTCGTCGGTCGCAGGACGAGATGCGCCGGCAGCAGCAGCGGCAGTCCGACGCGTTGCAGGAGATCACGGAGTTACTGCGGGGTCGTTCGGGGGCCTCACAGCAGCCACCTGGAGGATCTACTGGAGCTGCACCATCTGTTAAGCAGTCTACACCCTACACAGCGCCGCGGCCTCAGCATCACTCATCACAGGTTGACACCTGGGATGAGGAGGAGATTGAGGATGACTCACGCAAGCACGAGCTTCGTGTGCTTGAGGAGCGCATCCGTGAGTTACGCCTGGGGTCGCAACCTCTCACTCCACGACCTTCTCGCCGTCAGGATCAGCCACGTCGTTCAGCAGTGTTCACTTTTGGTGGCGTTTCCCTCAATGGTGGGCTCCCCATACCCCGTCCACTGTCTCCCGAGCTTGAGGTCACCCTCCCCACAGAGCGGTGATCGAAGGACTTTGAGACACCTCCATCCCGTTATGGTAGCGACGAGGGCTTTGATTACTGGGAGACCTTATTTCAGGTGTGGGCCGATTCTGAGGGTGTCTGGCCCTACTACCACAGCCAGTACCAGACCCGCGACGCTCACCAGGTCCATACAGCAGCGAGAGCGATGCGCGGTCTCCTCTACGCCATGCCGCGGGAGACTGTGGTCGACTTTCGACCATTCCTCGGTGAGACCGGGACCGGGAATAGAGCAGATCCGCGTCAGGGCTGGGAGCTGGCATTGACACTTCTCGCTACGGAGACCCATGCCACGAGGGCGGCCCGACTATATGAGTTTCACTCCCTCCGGCAGGGTCCCACGGAGCTTGCAGCTGACTACAAGAGGCGCGCGATGTGCCTTTACACGCGCCTTGGGACCGGTGGGGGGACACAGTTGTGGACACTCGACACCATCATAATAGGGGCGCATTTGGACCACGTGAAGCTCTTTACAGGCTTCGACCGTGTGGCTCTCTCTGAGTTGTCGGAGTCACTACAGCTGCTTCCTTGGGCCCATCGCTACTTCATCCAGGCCACATCGGCTCATGAGGCTGCCATCGTCCATCAGCAGAGTCCGCTTGTTGCAGCAGTGACTGCGACCCCTCCTACGCCTCTGTCCTAGCTCACCAGTCCCACCTCCACCGCTTCCTCCTACTCCTCCTCTACCCCGAGCGGCCACACTCAGGGCATTGCAGCGGTTGTATAGGGGAAGAAGGGGAAGAAATGATGCGGGAAGGGACAGTAGCAGCAACAGCCGGTGAGTAGTGGCAGTGGACGTTCTGTCCACTGCTACAACTGTGGAGGGGCGGACCGCTACATAGAGTGTGAGCAGCCCCTTGACTGGACTCGGATCGTGCGCGGCCTTCAGGCTGTGCACACGTAGCGGATTTCCTCGAGTGACACACGGACTAGACATGCCGCGACCACGACTGCAGCAGACGCATCTGCTTCACCAAGCGGCAGCGGTGATGTGGACTCTCGGGATCGCACAATTGTAGAGATTTTTCAGCTACTGGCGCTTCGTACTCAAGGAGGTGCGAGTGTGTTGTCACAGCCCAGTGGTCCCGACACAGCTTGTGTTACTGCGTCTGTTGCCTGTGATGATGCTTGTGGTGGAACAATGTTGGCTTGCGATGAGGATGGACCTGACAGTACCGATTGGCTTGACGAGTCACAGATCCGTGCTATTCATCATTGTCCTGAGTCCTCTGCTCAGCGTCCAGCAGAGGCAGAGTGTTCGAGGACTGGTCGTGAGCCGGGTGGCACCCGGATTATTGACTCTGCTGCCACCCATCACATGACCTGTCGTCATAGTGACTTCGTTGTGCTTGGTCCCGTTGCGTCCGTTTGGTCTGTTCGCACAGGGTCTTGTCAGTCGTTGCCTGTGCAAGGCGTTTGGGTTGTGCGGTTTGATGATCCGTCTGGCCCCTTGTACATTTCTGATGTGCTCTTTGTCCCTGCTCTTGAGCTTAGCCTGCTCTCTGTTCGTGCATGCACCAGGATGGGTCTCACTGTTGAGCCCTCTGCTGACTCTGCCACAGTGACTGCTCTTGACACACGCACCGTTGTGCTTCGTGCCTCTGTTGTTGATGACCTATATCGTGTGTCTTGTTGCATTCCCTCCGTTTCTTCTCCCCCTCTCTCTTCTGCGCGTGTGTTTGTCACTGGTGTTCTCTCCCCTGAGCACCAGTACTTGTTACATCGTCGCCTCTGCCATGTGAGCTCGGACATTGTGTCCAAGCTCATTCGAACTCAGCCAGCCCTCGGTCTTGACGTAGCTTCTTTTGAGAAGCCGCACAAGACCGACTATCGTTTTTGCGCCCAGGGTAAGATGCATCACTGCTCTTACCCTGACTCCTCCTCCCGGGCACTGCGCCCACTAGAGTTGGTCCACTCGGACCTTCTCGGTCCTCTCCCAGTCGAGTCCCTCTCTGATTGGGATAATATGTTCTCACCCTGACCGATGACTTCACCCGGATGCGGTGGGTCTACAGCCTCCGCCACAAGAGCGATGCTGCACTTGCGGTCCGCCTGTGGCTTGTGATGGCTGAGCGTCAGTCTCGTCACACCCTGCACACGTTCCGCTCGGATCGTGGTGGCAAGTTCTTAGGCGAGATGGATGCCTACTTTGCTGAGCACAGTATCTTTCACCAGCTTTTTTCCCCTGCTACAACATAGCAGAATGGTGTGTCTGAGCGTTGGAACTGCACCATGGAGGATGTGGTTTGCGCTATGCGGTCTGAGTGCGCAGCACTCAGACCGCATAGCGCATATGTCTCCCGGAGTCCTTTGCCTTTGAGTGCTTCTCCTACATGACGTGGGTCTGGAACCGCTTGTCGCATGGTCCACTTCCAAACCATGTCACGCGTACGAGTTGTGGTTCAGCCATCGTGCTGATCTCCGTCTCGCTCGCGTTTGGGGGTCCCTTGCCTGTGTCTGGTACACCAAGGACCAGCAGGGGTCCAAGGTCTCACCTCGGGGACGCATGTGTACCTTCCTTGGCATCTTCCCGCGGTCGAAGGCCTGGCGCTTTTGGGACCCTGCTCACCATCGCATTGTCGAGTCTCGAGATGCTCTCTTCTTTGAGGCTCTCACCTACCGCGACTTGTCCAGCATTCTGTCGCTGGCCGCCGACCACGTTCCTACTTGTGTGGCCTCCCGGCGGATGGGAGAGTCTAATCCTGCGGATGGGTGCGTCCGGGCCTCCCTACCTGTGGTCCAGTTTCCGGCTGCTGACGATCCGGCCATCGTGGTTGTGGGTCCAGTAGCCTCATCAGTCCCCTCTGGTACACCTGATCCCGTGGTGGTGTCAGACCCCTCCAGCACACCTGATCCCGTGCCGGTGTCGGTCTCTTCTGACATACCTGATCCCGTGCCGGCGTCAGACCCTTCTGGCACACCTGATCCCGTGCCGGTGTCAGACCCCTCTGGCACACCTGATCCCGTGCTAGTGTCGGTCCCCTCTGCCAGACCTGATCCCGTACGAGCGTCAGTGCCCTCTGGCACACCTGATACCGTTCCAGTGTCAGTCCTCTCTGACACACCCACTCCCGTGCATGCACCCATGTCCCCTACGGCTCTGGCTCAGCAGCCTTTCCCGCAGCCTGAGGTGAGCGCCTCAGCATCGGGCTACTCCCGTGAGCCCGGTGCTCATCTTCAACCACTGTCCAATAGGGCTCAGCGGACTGTTGACTCTGCGTCCAGGCGCCTGACTCGTAGTGTTCAGAGTGGCGAGCCTGGCACGAAGGCCCTTGGCTTGAGTGTCCAGGCAGACTACACTGAGGTGCATCCAACATGTCCTGTCGGCCACGAGTTGGTCTCCCGAGAGTTCTTGGTCGCTTGCGATGCCGCAACCGACCTTGTCGTGGTCAGACCGAGTCCGGAGGCATGTCTCTTAGCCACCCGGAGCACTCCCTCGACGACGCCTGATCCAGGCACGTTGAAGGAGGTACTCTCAGCTCACGATGCAGACTTGTGGCATGCTACTTGTGAGGATGAGCTGAGAGCCATCCGTGAGCACGGTGTCTATGAGCTTGTCGACCAACCGCCTGGGAGGAAGGCTGTACAGGCCAAGTGGGTCTTTCGCAAGAAGGTGAAGCCTGATGGCACACTGGATCGCTACAAGGCTCGCTTGACGGCCAAGGGATTCTCGCAGGTTGAGGGAGTAGATTTCACTGACACCTTCGCACCCGTTGGCCGCATGACCACCGCTCGAGCTTTGTTCGGGGTCGTTGCTCACCACGACTTGGAGCTGCACCAGATGGACGTGAACAACGCGTTCCTCCATGGCACCTTAGAGGAGGAGATCTACATGATCCAGCCACCTGGATTCGAGGTCGGTGACAAGGTTTGGCGCTCGAGCAAGGCCTTGTACGGCCTAAAAGATTCATCCAGGTGCTGGAACTTGGAGATCACGAGCACACTGACACATGCCGGTTATGTGCAGAGTGACGCTGACCCGTCCCTCTTTCTCAGACGCACAGCTGAGAGCTTCACAGCCATCCTAGTCTATGTGGACGACCTCCTAATTGTGTCTCCGTCTATGGAGGCCGTGAAGGAGGCCAAGGCAGTTCTCCAGGCTGCCTACAGGATGTAGGACCTTGGCCCTGCAGCTGTGTTTCTCGGGATGGAGATTGTTCGTGATCGTCAGCGACGGACACTCTTGTTGCATCAGGCACGTCACGCCCACGTTGTGGGGGAGTGGTTTGCTAACCTCCTGGGTGCAGTTCCTACAGCCTCCACCCCCATCACACCTGATGGGCAGGATGTTCTCAAGGTGGACGATCCCACAGACCTGGGGGAGACAGTGGACGTGACCCTGTACTTGCGCCTGATTGGCTCTTTGATGTACTTGGTCACCACCACACGACCCGACATTGCCTTCGTCGTCAACCTCCTTACACAGTTTCCACAATGTCCTCGGGCGAGAGCCCTTCATGCGGCTGTGCGAGTGGTGTGGTACGTGGTGTCCACACCGTACCTCAGACTCTGCTTTCGACGGCAGTGTTCGGTGGTAGTCGACGGCTACACAGACAGTGACTGGGCATGGAGTCCTGATGGGCACAGTCGGACAAGCTATGTGTTCCTGCTTGGTGGCACCGTTGTGTCATGGCGTAGTGGCAAGTAGGGTTGTATCGCACGTAGCTCATCAGAGGCTGAGTATGTTGCTCTGGGGGCTGGAGTTGCTGAGGCGGTATGGCTACAGAGTCTATTTCGTGAGTTGCGTCAGTCAGTGCCTTGCATCGTTCTGCGCTGTGACAACCAGAGTGCTCTTGCCATTGCAGAGAACTCTGGTGTGTTTCATGCACGCACGAAGCACATTGCTGTTGAGCATCACTTTGTGCATGGTCTTGTGGAGGGACAGGTGATCTCCGTCATCTGGGTTGGCACGGACATGCAGCGGGCTGACTTCTTGACCAAGGCACTTGTGCGCGGAAAGTTCATGGTGGCCATTCGTTCTGTCGGGCTACGCCCCTTGCCTGAGAGTGGCTGAGAGTGGGGTGTGTGAGCATGGATTGTTGAGCATCTTGTTGTGCACCTATGTCAGTTCTGTACCTGTATGGACATGCGTACCATCGGGTCATGGGGGAGCAGGGCTGATGCCGGTATTACCGGTACCGCGGTATACCGTGTTTTTGTACCGCGGTATTGTGGTACCGTGGTACGGTATTTTTTTTGCGGTACCGGTACGGTATCGATACTGACCTCGCAGGGTACCCCTCTTCTGTACCGCGGTATCATACCACGGTATAGTAACGCGGTAATGAGAACATGAAAGATTTTTTCTGACAAGTAACGGTAACGCGCTACAACTAAGTCAATGAGGTACTGCGGATGAGTGTGCATTCGGACGCTCGCAATGGACAGGAAATCGACGTGCATATCTACGTGCAAAGCTAGACGTGACGTACGACTTCGCCCTCGACATTTGAAATTTCAAAATTCAAAAAGCGAAGTCCTATGGACAGACCAAGCACATGGACGTTTGACCAAAATATGACACTAAGAAAATACGAGGGCTTTTGGACAAACAGGTCCAAAATTCCAGGTCTGAAAATTGTAGTCGAATTTAATTGTCATGTTATTGAGCTCNGGTACTGCGGATGAGTGTGCATTCGGACGCTCGCAATGGACAGGAAATCGACGTGCATATCTACGTGCAAAGCTAGACGTGACGTACGACTTCGCCCTCGACATTTGAAATTTCAAAATTCAAAAAGCGAAGTCCTATGGGCAGACCAAGCACATGGACGTTTGTCCAAAATATGACACTAAGAAAATACGAGGGCTTTTGGACAAACAGGTCCAAAATTCCAGGTCTGAAAATTGTAGTCGAATTTAATTGTCATGTTATTGAGCTCTAAAAAACAAGAGAATATAAGAGACTACGGTATTCAACTAGAGTATCTCTTCATAAATTTGCCCTCCTCCCCTTCCCTCATTTCTTGTCCCCTAACTTCTACTCCACCTAAACATCTNTTCAAAATTCAAAAAGCGAAGTCCTATGGACAGACCAAGCACATGGACGTTTGACCAAAATATGACACTAAGAAAATACGAGGGCTTTTGGACAAACAGGTCCAAAATTCCAGGTCTGAAAATTGTAGTCGAATTTAATTGTCATGTTATTGAGCTCAAAAAAACAAGAGAATATAAGAGACTACGGTATTCAACTAGAGTATCTCTTCATAAATTTGCCCTCCTCCCCTTTCCTCATTTCTTGTCCCCTAACTTCTACTCCACCTAAACATCTCCATATCACAAGTGACTGTCATGTAAAGGTGCATCATTTCTTTGTGAGTATATAAACTTGAGTTCCAAGTTCATGACATCTATTACTTATCCCATTTTTTAAGCTTAGAATTCATTTTTGGTGTTAGAAAAATATTAGGGCATTCAGTACCGTGGTACACATTTTAGTACCGTGGTACAATGTGTGTATTATACATTGGTATACCGTGTACCACGGTAATTGTATAATACCGCGGTATTTTACCAATACCGTCGGTAACGCGGTGCCGGTACCGGTATCGGTAATGAGCTGCCACAAAATCATGATACCGCGGTATTTGTACCGCGGTACTGTGGTACCGCGGTACTCGAGTACCGCGGTACTAAATACCGCGGTATTGCAGCCCTGTGGGGGAGTGTTGTGATGTGAGTTGTTTCTGTCTGTTCGTACAGCTTACTGTGACCACTCGGCCGTGTCCATGCTCGTGCAGATCCCTGATGCGGGCCCAGATGGCGCCAGAGCATCAACCGTTGGTGGGTCCATCCACTAGCGGCTCCCAGACGGCTGCCACGACGTCCCGGATGCTTGTTGGGGTGCTCTACAGCTTTTCTGCAGATGCTAGAGTTTTCTCGGTGGACTGGCTCTCGAGCCCGATTTGCATGTTTTGCATTCTCTGCCCACGGATCGATGCCAGACTTGTGTGCTAGTCGTAGCGTCCGGCTCGAGATTTTGCATCTCTAGATTGAGACGGTGTTGCGTTTGGATGTCTGTGCGTAGAGTTACGGCCAAAACAGTGGTTTTGAGCCGGTTTTAGGACAAACTGACACTGCCGCGTGCGTCACCCGCTGTGTGCCGCGGCAGGTATTCATGCTGTGTGCTTGTCAGTTGTCATTTCTCTCTGCATTACTAAGCTATTGGAGCTTATGAGACTTTGCACGTCTCCCTAGCCTGATCTTTGCTGTTTCTTGCACCTGCTTGCTTGCTAGTGCGCTAGCTGACTGGACAGTGTCACCACGTCAGCAGCAACAATGTTAGGAAGCTTCCTAGAAATTTCTCACCCACATGTTTTGGCACATCGATGGTGCTGGCTCATTTGCACCAACTTACCACCTCTCACATGTTTCACATATTCTGTTGTTTCTCGGCTAAGTCACGAGCCTCCGTTGCGTGCACAATATCGTGGGTGCTCTCCCTCAACCCCTCTTTGGCTCCATCCCTTACCCCTTCTATTACCAACAGGTGTTAAGAGACGGCTGGGCAAAGATGTTTTGTAGTTTTGATGCTCCTTTCACTTTCTTATATTTGCAGGTCTTACAGCCATCCTGCCATTGCATGTGCTGGTTGCCTGAAGGGATGTCCAGCCTTTGAGACGTGTGCATTAGCACGTGACTCGCAGTTTCTCATCTTCTTGCATGTGGAACTCACTACGTGAACTGGAACAAAACTTCACACGTGATAGAGTGCAAAACCATCTGATGTGGTTTTCGACAAACATGTTCGAGCTTTGGAATTCGTGCCTTCAACCAAAATGTGACACATGACCGTACATGCAGACTGTGGCCACTCTGATGCAGCACTTGAAAACTTCCACTAGAACTTCAACTAGAACTGCCACTCTGATACGGAACTTCCACTAGAAAAGTGGAAGTTCACTCGGGTACCCCAGTTGTAGCTACCCTCTTATTCAGGTATGTACGAGAATGTTATTCCTGTCAACACACGACTCCGTCCCCTGCATCTACATAGAAGAAAAGGAACTAGCCAGATTCTTGTGTTTTCAAGATTTACAAGTGCTGGCAAAGGAGGTAGAGAGGATAGTGCCTTCTTTTGGAATGGCCAATTTCACGATGATTCGTTTTCACGGTGGGATAGGCATCACAGGAACAAGCCGTAGCACCCATCTCTCCATCACCGCTTCATTGATAAAAAGAATCTCGACACTCCGCGCTTGTCTGCATCCTTCATGTGCTTGTCTGCATCCTTCATGTGCTTGTCCCTGGTGTGACTGCCGGTGCTGCTTCCGACGAGGTTTCCTCCACTCTCGGCAATCTGCGTCCACATCCACATCCACACGCACGTGGGGAGCGGGAAGGATGAGCAGGATTGCAGCTGCCCTCACGGGACCATTGGTAATCGCCTCGCAGTGACAGGGGTCGGCAACCACAACCAGTGACAGGTGTGCGACCACAACCAGTCACAGGTGTGCGACCACAACCAGTGACAGGTGTGCGACCACAACCAGTCACAGGTGTGCGACCACAACCAGTGACAGGTGTGCAACCACAACCAGTGACAGGTGTGCGACCACAACCAGTGACAGGTGTGCGACCACAACCAGTCACAGGTGTGCGACCACAACCAGTGACAGGTGTGCAACCACAACCAGTGACAGGTGTGCAACCACAACCAGTCACAGGTGTGCAACCACAACCAGTCACAGGTGTGCGACCACAACCAGTCACAGGTGTGCGACCACAACCAGTCACAGGTCTGCGACCACAACCAGCCACAGCGCACTGTATGCAACGCAGAGGCTGAAATGGGCTTGTGTTCCGAGAGAAAAGGAAGGAAGAAGAGAGATGGAATACTCTGATGAGGTAAGGAGTTCGCACGAGAGCTGCAAGCCAATGGTCTGCATCACTCCCCTTCGGCTGAAAACCCTTTCCCTGCAGAAGACACCCTAGAAGACTTCCGCGGACACTGTGGAGAAACAATCTGTACTCTGCAAAACGCATCATGCTCTCCTCCCCCTTTCACGACAGAGTATACCGAAAGCAAGCCCTTAGACACGCACAGGGACTCGCATCCCCACAGGCACGTGTAGGAGAATGAGACAGCATGCCATGCACTGTGATGCACGCACCTCGCGCTCAATGTCGAGAAGCATGCCGATGACGTGCTGAAAGTCGGGGCGGTTGGTGGGGTCGGGCGCCCAGCAGCTTTCGACGAGTTGTGCAACCCTAGCATTCGTGCATTTCGGAATTGTTGGTCTGTGATGTCTCTGCACGACGCTCACTGCTGCCTGTAGTGGCGTCATCTCTGCATAGGGTACCTGAGGATGGGATGGAGTGGAAGGAGGAGGGGAAGGGGTAGCGGACTGCATGACATGGCTTGCCTTGCATTCATCCAGATGGCCTTTCGCACCACTCTCAATACATTCCACATTGGGTAAAGTAGTGGTGCTGTCTGTCACCTTTGTATCGCAGCCGGTTTAGTGATCATTTCTTTGAAAAACAGAGTGATGGGAGAACAACGCACGCGCGGCGGGGGGGGGGGGGGGGGGGGGGGGGGGGGGGGGGAGGGGGGTGGGACATTCAACACTTGATTCAGCACTGCTTTCTTCCATGAAGCGAATCTTGTGCATAAGATGAAGCAAATCTTGTGCATAAGGTGAAGCAAATCTTCTGCATAAGATGAAGCAAATCTTTTGCATAAGATGAAGCAAATCTTGTGCATAAGATGAAGCAAATCTTGTGCATAAGATGAAGCAAATCTTGTGCATAAGATGAAACAAATCTTGTGCATAAGATGAAGCAAATCTTGTGCATAAGATGAAGCAAATCTTTTGCATAAGATGAAGCAAATCTTTTGCATAAGATGAAGCAAATCTTCTGCATAAGATGAAGCAAATCTTTTGCATAAGATGAAGCAAATCTTGTGCATAAGATGAAGCAAATCTTGTGCATAAGATGAAGCAAATCTTGTGCATAAGATGAAGCAAATGTTGTGCATAAGATGAAGCAAATGTTGTGCATAAGATGAAGCAAATCTTGTGCATAAGATGAAGCAAATCTTGTGCATAAGATGAAGCAAATCTTTTGCATAAGATGAAGCAAATCTTGTGCATAAGATGATGCAAATCTTCTGCATAAGATGAAGCAACTCTTCTGCATAAGATGAAGCAACTCTTCTGCATAAGATGAAGCAAATCTTGTGCATAAGATGAAGCAAATCTTGTGCATAAGATGAAGCAAATCTTGTGCATAAGATGAAGCAAATCTTGTGCATAAGATAAAGAAAATCTTGTGCATAAGATGAAGCAGGCACAGCTGCATGAAGGCACACACCGCAGCGTTGCATCAGCATTGGCATAAGCAGTCTTAAGCGCAAGCAACTGACACTTTTGGACCTGGGCAAATAACCATTAAACACAAAAGGAGTAGGGTCGTAGTAGGGCTTGGAACTCTCTGTCTGGCTCCCATACTCCCAGGGTTTCACGATGATGGTGGTGGAAGTTCTTGAAACTGGGGCATATTTGCAAAAAAAGGGCAAGCTCACCTTCCCTGTGAGCATCTCCCAGAGCGTCACGCCAAAGCTGTAGACGTCAGCCTTGTGGTCGTATGGCTCGTGCTGGAGGACCTGAGACAGCGTTCGGATGGGCAGCGGCAGCAAGGCGTGTGTGAAGGTCGTAGCAATGAGGCCCAGGTGTAGCCTCCCAAAATAAAAGAGAGGATGGAGGAGAAGTTTAAATTCATCTTTTCCGATAACCTTTGGTTGGTACTGCTCTTTCCATACACACGAAAAAGGAGGACAGAGGAGGAAAAAAAGAAGGGGAAAAGCCAAAGCAAAGAACATGTGAAGGAAAATGAAGGGGTAGAGAAGATGAGGCGAAGGATGAGGAAGGGTAGGAGGAGGACGACAACGACGATGACAACAAAGACAACGACGCTGATGCCAACGACGATGACGACGATGACGATGGCTGCGGTGCGACAATGACAATAACACCGCTGCCGCCGCCGCCGCCAACGAT
>SZWC01000838.1:120785-163126 GCA_023375785.1 Penium margaritaceum
GGGGGGGGGGAGTGCTGCAAATTAAATTTTTGTGGAGAAAAAAGGCACAAGCAGCATACCCTGTGCACCCGTACGGCGAACACTGGCGGTGCTGTGGGGTCCGCTTGGCGAGCGCTGTTGAGGAGGTGCATGTGTGAGAGCACTTCGTCAGGGTGGTCGGCACTCACGTCCAGAGCATACCTGCCATGCCATGCCATGCCATGTCATGCCATGCTGCACCGAGACGTCCTAGCACCAGGATGAGGAGAGGGACGACAATCTTGTGCAGGCGTGATGGGTGACATGACACGATGGGAAGCCATCGCGGGCTGTCACAGCAAAGCACCTGCTGATCTGCAGCAGCGCACAACTCCACCCGCTGCATGCAACACCAATCCATGCTGCAAGGAACAGGGACTCTCCTGTCCCGTCCTGGAATCTCGAAATCCCATGCACACCACGGTGGTAACACCACCTCTGCTGTGGAGGCGTGCATGGCCAGCCAGGTGGCGGCATTAAGAATGCCTACAGACAGGAAAAGGACGGGGACTGTGTCAGGGTGCTTTGCCAGCGTTGACATGGGTGGTCGGGGGGGAAGGGGGGGGGGACACCTTGTGGGCAGCTGGTCAAAGTGATTGAAAAGGGCTTCCTTCCACTCCTCCGAGCCCACGAGATCGTGCCGCCCTTCTGCGTCAAGCTTCGAGATGATGGCAGCGCACACCACGCCCTTCACAAACCGCCTCTGCCCGCATGCTGCTGACACCACGCTGCTAGTGTCGCTGCGCCCGCTGCTGCCGCGGCTGCTCCGCCCTGACGCCTTCTCCACAATCCACCTGCTACTGCTGCTGCCTCCCCCGGGAGCAGCAGCAGCTGCAGCCGCTGCTTCTCTAATCCAGCGGCTGCTGCTGCCGAGGCTGCTGCGGCCTGACGCACAGTGCGACTCCACTATCCACCTGCTGCTGCTGCTCTCGCGTCCGCTGCTGCTGCGGCCGGACGATGCAGCGGCGCTAGCGGCAGCAGCAGCAACTGTTGCTGTTGCCTCCGCCTCTCGCCCCGGCCTACTGTGAGTACCTTGAGCAGAAGCAACAGCATTCGTTTCGGCCACCAGATTTCTGCTGCTGCTTTTGCCGCTTGTGTGGCCGACGGTAGGGGTTCTGGTAGGAAGCAGATCTGTAACGGCAGCATGAGCAGCGGCGGCAGAGGCAGCTGTTGCGTCCATTTCTGCCATCCAGCTGTCGGTCAACACAGCTGGTTCAGGCGGTGACGAACCCGAGAAAGCACCTCCCTCCATTGCCGCCGCTGACGCCATGCCAGGCCAGAAGCGGAAACAGCAGGAAGAAGAGGTATGCAATGCAACAGCGTTCGAATGTGGAGGGTGTGCAGCTTTAGAACCGACGACCGTATCCTTCCGTCACTGAAGGGCCTCAGGCTGATGCGCTGGCTTCCCTGGGGGCTGACGCACTTTTTCTGCTGAAATTGTGGCCCTGCGCTTTGATTTGCGCACCGAATGAATCCTGCTTCGAAGGGAGAGTAGTAGTCTGGCACTCGTGTTCTTGTTGTACTTGAGAGTGGTAGCCCAGCCCACGCAGTTAGACCTTGCATTTGCTTCGTCGGCCCTTCCCTACAGAGCTGCCGGTCGGCTCAGTTTCTGGCTCGCATTCACTATGATGAACTGTGAGGCACCCTCCCCGGCTTGCACGTTGCGGCGGCTGCTGTCTCGCTACATCGTGCAGATGTGCAGACGCCGCGCTGCTTCCTCGCAGCTTGCAAGTCGCAACACTAAGGATTGGAAAGTCGGTGGTTGGGTAGAGGTGAGAGGGCAGAAGGCTGCCTTCGACACTGTGTCGAAGGCAGTTCTCTCGCGAAGGGGCAAACGAGTGCCGAGCGCATCTCTCGCAGTGGACAGTAGGGCACGAGTGCTGGCGTCCTGCGCACGTGCAGGTGGTTGACAAACCTGTGGCGGATTTTCTTCTTCTGTGGAGGGCACGTGTCTCTGCGAGCTGCTCTTACAGCAGCTCTAGCAGTTCTTTTTCCCTGCTGGTCTTTCAGCATTAGTCGCACTTGCCGCAGTAGTTCTCCAATCAGTACTGCATCAACATGGCTCTGCTCCATCCCTGCTGTGCTGGCCGCGAACCGATGGTAGAGTGAATGCGTGCAGCTTTGCACTATCGGCGGTGGATTGCGTTGCGTTGCAGCATGAATGGTGACCTCGCATCCACCGCCACCGCCAGTAGAGGGCGAACCTCTTCCTGCTGACGGTGGACATCTTGAGCGTCGACGATGGGATGCGCGCGTGGGAAGGTGCTGCCCATAAAACACCGCCGTCGCCTCTCGTGCCGAGGGGGTCAGCCCATCCATGGCGGCAAATGCTTTGGACCTTATTGTGCGGAATCCGTCTTCCTGGAGGCCGCCGGGCAATGAGCACTGTTGCCGCAGGAGGCGGCACAGAGTCGGGGATACCCGTTCGCATCGTTCGCCGAAACAAGAGGAGAAGCGCACTCGGCAGTTTTTTCTTCTTAGACGAGGGACAATCGACAACTCGTGGGGAAGAGTGCTTTGTCACTTCGAATGACGGGCAAACCTCGTTTCAGTTTAATTTCAAACAACTTCGTACGTCAGAGACAATTGGCCGAAGCGGCTCGTAACACACGGAGATGGATATTTCGCTTGACATGTCAGCAAGACGTAGCCCCACGACTGTTGCAGGATGCTGCCGTTCGATCTTGATTTCTGCGGTCAAAGTGTCCTCTGCGGGGGTTCATTGAAATCCGGGAAGAGTTATGGTCCTTCTCGCCAACTGCACTCTGATTTTCACACTTGATATTTGCTACTTCAGCATACTCCACACGAGCGTACATAAATTTCGCCTTCAAAAGAAATAATATTTTCGGAATACGTGGGAACTCAGAAACTCAAATACCATGTAACAACAAATGTATCCGCCTGGCAGGCGCTTCAAAAAATAAATGAATCTACATTATACTAACTCATTTAAAGTGTTATAATTTAGCCGTTTCGAGTTCAATTTCACCCGCCTAGCTAACAATAGTGCGAAAAAAAATGACAAGGGAAATTGAATGCCAAATTCATGCTGATGTCTTATCATATTAACAATATGAAAAAAATACTCGATTTAAGTTGTGGTTTAATCCAGTAATACTAGATTATGCTCTTTCATAGGACATGCCAACATCATAAGAAATTTCAATTGCTCCGACTCTTAAAATCTTGAATTACTTGGCAAGCGTCCATTTTTCTCAAATACAAAAACAACTCAAATGTTAATAAAAAAATTAAATCCTTATTAGGCATTCCCAACCCTAAAACATTTCCTCCAACTATTTTATCCGAATCTGTTAAAAAAAGGACTCTGTATCAAATTCAAGAGCTTGTGAGAACAACAGATTTTAAAGACCAGCACAATTCTGACTTCTCTCACATTCCCCATATAGTTATCTTGATTCTCTATGCAATCGGTCTACTTGGTGTCACCGTTACTTTTTTCATGAAGATTACCCTTGTCAAAATTTCTAGAATTTACTCTCATTAGAGGTTGGTAGATCTTACTAAAATTTTGCAATATCCTTATAATTCAAGTCAGCCTAATGAGCTCTAGTCTCCAAAATATCCTTGAAAGGGGATGTACACGTTTCCATGTTCGAACAAAAAATAAATGTGTTGCGTGCAAGCTATGACATGGCATAATGGGTTTGAAAATGATACGTCTATGAGCGACTGTAAGGATTGGTTTGCAAATACCCTAGAGCAACTCCTCTTACCATTTTCTACAATTCTTGATGGATTCCATGATAGCATGAACGTTAAAATGAAGCATTGAGCCTATATCTTTGTGTTTTACATTCACTTTTAGGTCATACATGCCTCTAATACAAATACATCACCAACAAAGTTATGTGAGGAAACACTCTGCCATGTCTAGTGAAGAAAGATCGTGTGGGGCTACAACTCATTAACGATTTGGGATCGCCTCACATGATTGGCTAAATATATGCTACACGAAATGCAAGGCCTATGATTTGGACCTCATTGCATTGGTGCATGCATGCATAAAATATTACTCCATGAATGCATGCATGCAAAATTGAAGAGATTCATGTAGAGGAAGAAGCAAGAAGTATACTATGTCCAAACTATATGCACCACTCAACATCAAGGGGGCACTGTGAGAAGACAATTCCTCAACAAGGAGTTTGTGTGCTTTGGAGTAAGCAAGTTCTTTAAGGAAAAAGCTACAAACCTACAAATGGAATGTTTCTCATGGCATAAAGTATCTTAAGAACTCCATAACACAAGAATAATCATCATTTGTAACTCTTTACAAGAACGTAGAAAGCACCTTAGCATTCCACCTATTATAATCCAAACTAGCCTACATTATTTCTAGAAATCACTCAAGAACAAGATTCAAAAGTAATCTTATGAAGACTACACTATGCCTAATAACTTTCTAGGAGCCTACGGAGACATATGTCTATGATTGCTTGAAGTTCTGTGTATCTAGCTTTTGTGGCAAAACTACATCAAAGACTCAAGCTACCTTCATGCATTTGTTTTCCTAAATATTTCCCATTCGTGAAGCAAGAGTTTTGTGTACGTGTAACAAAACAAACGTTTTTAACATAACCTAAAATTCTACAGCAAAGAAAGACAATCGCAATCATTACCTAATTGTAATAGTACATGGACATTGTTCAGCACCTGACACCATGAGGTTGCATCAAGCTTGATGCAAATGCGTGCATCAAATAATGGAAATCGAATGTAAAACAACCATCCTCATGAAAATTACACTCACATAACTTCCAGTGTTCTTGTGTGGAATACAAAAATAATTGCAAACAATAAATAAATCATAACTTTTATCAACAAATAACAACGTAGCTTCCAAAGGAGTGGGGAGCCATGAGGACTCCGACAAGGAAAAGACCACTCCAAAGAGGAGGCCAATCATTCGGTTTTACAACACAAACTTTTCTGAGCTCGCCTCAGCCTTTCTTATGCTAGGTTTGAGCATTTGCGTTACATAAGCATCAAAGCCGAGTTGACCCACACACATTGTAATCGTCTCCACTCCGTTGTGACAATCCTCACACACCACGGGGAGTGGTGACTTGATCGACAAGCAGCAAGTGACCTTGTGGCGGTGCTGGTGGAATGCCGCAAAGAGGTGTCAAAACTCCACCACCTCCATGCACGCACACCCCACCTCCACCAACCCAACTTACATCCGCAATCTACTACTCTCATAACGGATTAATGGAAAAGCAAGCTACCACCTCACCGTCTTACTACGACAAAGGGAAGAGCCAGAATCCTTCAGCCAATTTTTGACCAAGTGCCAAATCCAAGACTAACAAAGGAGTCATCAATCCCAGTTATCCAAGTCGAAAGTAGTAGGAATAGCAATTTATTAGCATCCGGTCCTTTGTTTTTGGCACCTTTTTTATGGGATTCGTAAAATCAACTACTACCACTTCATGATGTTTAATCTCACCATTGTATTCTCATCCTTTGCCTATTTTTTAATCAATTTCAGCCTAATGTTTCCAATCAATTCTGTAATTCATTCTCCAACCTGCCATTCTATGACTTGAATAACATAATTTCTACGTAATAACATGGCACGTCCTTTCCCTTGTCCAAAAAACAAAGTGAAGGATGTTTGACTTGGAGCCAGCTCGATCCACCAACGGTTTGAAGAAAGGCAAACATAGTCGAATAGTGTCTTCTCCACCTAGTTAAAAAAAGGAAGAGGGGAAAAAAGTTGAATCGTGAGAGTTGAAGGAATGCCTTGCCACGAGGATGGCAAGCCTTGGGACAAGACAATCCGTGGACTTAGGGTGCGCTTCGAGCACTAGCCCCCATTGCTCCAATAAAAACATGCCTTGGGGATGAAAGGATCATTACGAAACATTAGTGGCCGGTGCCCACCTCGCAAAGTCGCGCGGAGATGCGATGGTTGTAGGGGGAGGTGCCCGCAAAGGTTTGCCAAAAGGCCAAGCCCCAACATCTCCAAAGCACGAACAACATCGTGAGATCCCCTTTGCGGCCACTCGGCAAGGCGATGAACAAAGTCTATCTCTCGCCATCAAGCTCGATTTCGGCAACGAGGTAACACCCGCCCCAAACACAAATGCAAACGATAGGGGGATAAAGGCCACCAAAGAGAACATTTCCACTGGTGAAAACCCGGATAAGGTTGTCAAAGAAAGCAAGCATGGAGATGAATCACCCGATAAGCCAATGGATTGTGTTGTCATTAAAGCAATCATGACATTGAAGACGAACCGAATGCACATGACATAGCTAACGAGGGTATTAAGGCAAGCAACTCCATGTAGAAGAAACCTCACACAAGCCCTAACCAAGTGGAACGCGCATCTGACCGCGAGGAAAACAAGAGTCATCTCTTGTTTTGGTGAGAAGGGAAATCGAAATACTTGCGAGCCAACAGAGTTTGGCGAAAGCATAGCGTGCGCTCGATAGCGTTGCCTGTCGCCTCAACTTTGACAAACAACTTGACCACCTATGCGCTAGCTTCCCTCCACACAATTAGACACTAGCTCTTACTATCATGGGTACGCTTGAAAATTTCAATGACATGGTGTGTGTCATGCTTTGTGAACGACAGTTCATGGTGTAGCGGATGGATGACAAGTTATACAAAGAGAATGAGAAGTCAATCTGCAAGGTCACGGCCGCCAACCACCACACAAAGGTCGCAGAGAAGGCACTCAAGTAACTTCGTGCTAAGGAAGCCAAAAACCAGTGTGTTATGCTAAACACAATAGTCGATGTAGCATGACATGCTCTCGAGGTGGATTTTGGACAGATTTTCAATCGTTACGAGAACAAAAGCGCACAAAATGAACGTGTGATACTCAAAATGCAAGTCGAGCTCCAGTCATGAATGAAGCTCCTTTTCTCAAAGCGAATGTGCCTATACCAAGAGTTCGTGCAGCTCCAACTTCACTTGTGAAGGAAGGGAAGGAGAAGTGGAAGTGTGGTTCTCTAGCCGGCCATCCGCTACGATGGCACGTGCGATGTAAACACATTCTTGATAGCTTAGAGGCACGTGCGCCTTGCTCGAATATAGGAAGAGGAATGGGGTGCAGACTGCATGCTTTCCTTGAAGCGTAGGCCAATCAAGAAGCTCACTTTGGTCTCTAGGTAGAAGCATCGACACTGAGACCCTATCGTGGAGGGATATTGTGAACTCTTGCGTGAGCTCTGCTATAAGCTCGCTCACTCACACAATGAAAAAAAGAGCTCTTAAGCTTGGTACAGGGGAGCATGTTTATGTGGCGATATGCTAAGGTATCTCTCAAGACTGCAAAAAAGGTTCAAAATCACCACTTGAAAGAGCAAGTCAAGATTGACATCTAACAAAGTTGTTTGGCCAGCCTTCAGCTTTGATTCTTTTTCCTTTATGACAATTGCAAGGAGTGGAAGTCAATACACGCACTGACACCATGCATGTGCGAGGCATAGAAGAATAACTCCAACCTGTCAGATTACAACGTGCCTAAAAGCAAGCCAATGCATGAGGCGGGATCAGCACCAACGAGTAGTGCACCAAAACACGCACCAAAGGCAAAATTTGAGCCCTCCAAGAAGTTTTTCCAAAACAATGAAGAAAAAAACTCACCCTGCATCATCTGTAAATGCTACCAAAAGGATGTGCACATTCGGCGGTGACTAGTAGTAATTAAAAAAAGGCAAACAACACACTCATGGTGCACCACAAGATGGATGACAAAAGCAGTTCCAATGTCGTGGCAAAATCCGAATCCATCAAGGAATTCAACACCAAGGTCGGTAATGTGATGGAATAGAAAATGCCCCTCCCGACGAGGGACGCCCTCATGGGGGCCAGCGCCAAGGCGAAGTATCTTTTGCCATCCAACTTTAAGGGGCACATGGTGGTCAGCGTGGAAAGAAAATCCCACGTGTTGATGACTACGACTTCCACGGAGGTGTTAGAGGACATATCCCATGTCCCCAACATGGTCATGAGCAAGATTTTCATGATTCTGAATAGCTACCGGTGGGCTGCTATCTGAGTTTGTTGTGAATAATCATAATGATGAAGACTGGATGTTCATGTTTTCTGACGATGATATGAAAAACTTTGAATTCTTATCAGTACAACATTTCTCAATCATTTGAATGCCTTTCTTGAATTCTGAGTTCCTATACCATGATGACCCATGCTCACTCTCAAACGTGACCAAAGAAAACTGTGAAATACACATGAGCCTAGTTGTAAAGAAAGTATACTAGATGTGATAAAAGCTACACAAAGACCGTGAGAAGAATTCTGTAACCTCAACAACGGTGGTCGTGCTTGTAGGTCTTGAAACAAACGAGTCTGCATTTTGTGGAAAGAAAGTTTTTGGCCTCTTTCACCAAAGGACATGGCTTGTGGGAACATTTTGATGACATGGTTGAGATGCAAATAAACATTCATGTTTATCGGATCTACCATCTTGCATGTAGCAAGCCTTTTCATACAAAATTCAAAAACATCGATGACCATGTAATTTGACGGAAAAGTGACGGGCGCCCTTGCACGTATCTTGGTAGATACTAGGGCGCATAATCGGTTTGTGAGTGGTGCATGTGTATGCACGTGGAAATTATTTACACGCCTTGCCCTCGTATTGTGGTCGTTGATGACAACAGAGAGGTGCTCGTCCTTGTGACTTTCTGTCACAAATCACACTTCCCTGCTTCACCACCCATGTCCGTCTCACCGTGCTTGATCTCATGGATTTGTTTGACGTTGCACTTGGAGACCCATGGCCTGTGCACGAGCAACCACTTAATTTCTAGGAATGAAAGACACTGCAAATCAGCAATGGAAGGAATATGGTCATCCTATGTCCAATCCCAAAAATCGAACAACGTATAATGAAGGCTCAATCAAGCCTCTTGGTGCTCCAAGTGAAACGTTGACTTCCAGAGGGGTGTTGCTGTTTTCTTGCAACCTTGAATAAAATGGATGATAAGAAAGAGGGTGAGGTATGCCAATGGGTGAAAAACCTTCTCTCAGAATACTCGAATGTTTTTAAGGCACCACCGAATCGGCTACCACCTTGACAAACGGTTGGAAATACCATTCCGTTGGAGCCTGAGGCTGTCCATCCCTTTTCATCTGTGCATCGTTTGAGCTCAGCAAAAGGACACAAAGAAGAAGCCCAAATGAAGGATTACTTGCGTAAGGGTTGGATTGAGTCAAGCTCTTTGCCCTTTGGAGCACCAATCCTTGTTGTGAACAAGAAACATGATGGCCTTCTGGTGTGCGTGGACTATCAGGCATTTAACAAACTCACTGTCAAAACCAAGTACATGCTCTTGCGCATCAAGGACCTGCTTGAACGGCTTCAAGGACTAAAATTCTCCACGTCTCTCGATCTATCGCAATGCCACCATCAAATTCGGATCACAAAGAAGGATGTACCCATAACGGCATGCAGATGACATCTTGGAAAGTACCAGTTTCAGTTCCATTACTTTGATGGATCCTCGCAATTTGCTTGTCGTGAAAGAATGGCCTTGCTAAATGAACGTCGGTCAGATTTGCTCTTTTCTTATACTCGTGAATTACTTTTGCTAGTTTATGAGATGTTTCTCCACGTTGGTGGGCCCTCTCACTGTCTTGACTCAAAAGGCGAGCGCATATGTCTAGTCTGCAAAATGCATCAAGGGTTTTAAGGTTGTAAAGGCAATCATAGTACCAGTACGTGCACTCCCAAATCAAAGGAAGCCATGGGAGGTACAATGTGATACATCTGTTACACGACTAGGAGTTGTGCTTTTGCAAGAAGTCCACCCTGCTGCGTACAAGAGTGGCAAGCTCTTAGATGGACATACCATGTATACATATGGGGGAGTAGGAGTTGCTGGCAATTGTGCCTGCTTTCAATGTATGGCAATATTATCTTGAAGGTGTCGAGAGAAAAATCATGGTGGCCATAGACCACAACCCTCTCATGTACATTGAGACGCAACCGAACATTTCACAATGAGATTAGTAGTCAAGTGAATGCTTGAGTCGCTTCACATTTGCCTAGTAGTACAAACTAGGGCGCGCTAACCTGGTGGACCCATTGAGTCGAAACCCAACATGTGTGAGCCTTATGCTAAGTAATGATAAGATCATAAATTAGAATTTTACTCCCATTCCGACATCAAGAACATTGCACACAAACCCACTCCGCCCACCTCCACGACTACTCTCTAGCTAAACCCTTTTAAGAATCGCATTCACACGGGCTACACTTTCGACCACTGGTTTGTCGACCCAACGGAAATTGAACTCCATGGCCTTATGGAGGCTGCCATGTTTTACAAGTATGGCAAGGAGGTAGTGGTTCCAAATGTCAACAACTTGCGACATCAAATCATGTTCAAGTTTCTTAACCCTCCCTCGTTAGGTCATGTTGGATTAAAGAAGACAGGATATGCTTTGGCCCACCACTACTAGTGGTCAAGATGAAGCAATGATATGAGGAAGTAATGCATGGCGTGTGATCTTTGCCTTCGTAACAAGACTATGAACAAGGCACCTACAAAGCTCATGTATCCTCTACAGCTCTTTGACACTTCACGGGATTTGGTATCCATGAATGTCATCATTGGACTCTCATAAACAAGGAAAGGCCATTATGTTTTCTTGGTCATTGTGGACAAGGCAATAGGAGTGGCCCCTTTCATACCCATAACAACTCACGTCACAGTGTAGAGAGTGCCGGGATTTTCTTCAAAAGCGTCATCAAGTACCATGGTTTACCCATCTACATCATCTCTAACCATGATTCGCGCTTTGCCAGCCAGTTTTGGCTTGCATTGTAGGACTGGTTTGGAACAAGATAAAGCATGTTCTTGACATTTCATCCTCAAACGGATGGGGAAACAGAGCGCATGAATCCCTAGTTTTATGCTCTGCATGTACATCAACCAAAAAATAGAGGACGGGGACGACTATCTTGCCCAAACCGAGTTTTACGTGAACAATGCAAAAAGCACATCGACTAGTCTCACTCCATTATTTATCAATAACGGCTGGCATCCGATGGTATCAACTTCAATGGGGAAGTGTGGGGGTGGCGATGATCAAGTGCCTTGTGTCCAAGCCTTTGTCGAACGCATGGACGCCTTCTAGCGGGATGCCAAGACACAATTTTATGTAGCACGAAATTGCTAAAAGGTCAATGCTGATGAGGGACATCATAGGTTGACGTTATCTATTAGAGATTATGTGCTTTAAACACACGTAATTTGATGGTTATAGATTCTTGGTATAGGAGAGATGTTCCCTAAATGTTTGGGACCCTTCATAGTTGCACAAAAGTTGGGAAGTTTCACCTATCTCTTGTCCCTCCCGCCAGCCATGTGCATCCATGATACCATTCACTTGAGTCTCCTCGTACCTTACAGAAGAGAGGGGTCTGTTTAGCCACCTCGTATTGTTGTCCTTGCCGCGGAAGGCCTATTTGACGTGCATCGCATCCGCCAACACCGTGAGCGTAGCTTGCAGGCAAGAGTGGTCAAGGAGTATTTCATCCATTCGGCCGGTTATGGACTTAACCACAACACTTGGGAGCCTTAGTCGCGAGTGCCAACTACGACAATTGTGGAGTGTTTGGAGGAGTAGGTGTCCTTGTCACAGGGACCCCTTGACACCTGTCGTAAGGTTGCTTCATTTAAAGGGGGATGAAGCAAGGCCACTCTTTCTTCTCTAAACGTTGAACAATCTCTAAAATTTGAAATGTGTTGAATCGTGATTTTATCCTCTTTATGGAGTGGTGCTTTAACTATCAATGATAAATGGGAGTGTGCAAACCACCTCTTCACAAAAGAAAAACCAAAATCGAGGATGATTCATAGCCAAAGGGGGAGGAATGTAACACAATAATTTCTTGGAACATAACCTAAGATTCTACAATCAAGATAGATTGTCGCAATCATTACATGATTACAACACTCCATGGGCACTATTTTGCGATCGACACCATGAGGTTGCGTCAAGCTTCACGCTAACGTGTGAGGCAAATAGTGGAAATGGAATCTAAAACAACCGTCTTGACGAAAATTATGGTCACAAAGCTTCCACCATTGTACGTAAAGGAATACATAAATAATTACAAATCATAAAAAAATCATAACTTTATAATGAAATAACATTGTAGCTTTGAAAGGTGTGGCAAGCCATGACAACTCGGACAAGGAAAAGACCAGTGTGACGAGGAGGACAATCATTAATTCCTACAATGGGAACTTTTCCGAGCTTGCCTAAGCCTTTTCGACTATTAGTATGAGCATTCGTGTTACACCAAGTGTGATATTATACATTTGGATTCCTAATCAATTGTGTTTTTAGTCATTAAACTCGTACAAAAGTTATTTCCATTTGGTCCCTTTATTATCCTAGTCAAGTTTTTCACTGTGTGGTTACTATCCGAAGAGAAATTTCCTATTTTTTATCATCCTAGCCGTTGTTTCATCCCAAAAACATTCATTATTCATCTTCTTAATTTCACCTAGTGTTCACTCAATATTGAAAAAAGTCTCCTGAAATGATGTCACTTTTTATATATATTCTTTGCTTACTCTTTATAGAACCGGTTTTTGTTTGCATTCTTTGGCAAAGAATGGTCATTCAGTATTGGTTTTAGTGAAGGAGATTTTCTAACGAGGGTTGATGAATAATCCCCTTGCAAGAAATTTGTGCTTATAAATAAATTCAGGATGGTCTACTTATAGATATAGTTTTAGTGGTTTCGCGGATCTACTAACGGCTTGGAATGGCATATCGCAGGATTCTAGACCGAGGCGCGACCATTCTGAAAAATGTGGAGGATACCGTTCATGTAATGGATTAGGGATTGTTGTAGGATAATTTAGATTCTCTGTCTTTTACATCATTGACTGGTACCAGCTTCATATAATAGGGTGCGCCTGGGTGTCGTTGGGATGCGTTGTTGGTTGGATTGCGCCTGGATAGTTGAGTTTGTGCAGAGGGTCGGCGAAATTCACATGTGTATGCACTCATTTTTTATTCTTCGGCATCCTTTTGTCAGTTTTTTCTAGTTTATCGCTGGCAAGTGCAACGATTGTTGGGACATCGACGGCATGCCCAAAGTGCGGGATGGTAGGCATATTTCCGAACTGCAAACCCTTCGATTGCCATAACCGCGTTCATCGGATCGGGAGCAGACATGTCGTTGCGGATCGGTTTGTGTCATGTCCATACCCATTGTAAACATCTGACTGTTGAACGAAGTCTTGATGAACGCCCAACAAAACGCTAACGATTGCCCAACCATCGATCCGCGATTGTTGGGCGCTCGTTAGCGACAGTCCGGTTATCCTCGCAGTCCGATGTCGACCTCAACCAACGCCCTCGCTCACAAGCGACATTCGCTTACGGACCTCAACGTGTCGCCGATGGAGAGCATGGAGGACGTCGACGTCTCCAAACCTTGGATTCGGCGTCCGCTAATCTATTCCAACCGCGCATGCATGCGCTCTTTTTCAAAACGGGACGTTAAATTGAGCAAATCGAGGAAACAAAAAACACGAGTGAACAAAAAAGGGTCGGAAGGTGTTTAGCACCTTCCGATTTCGTTGGAATGCGTCGTTGACGACGCATTCCAACGACTCCCAGGCGCACCCATACAGCCGCGGGCGGCACATCGTAGTCCACGGAGGCTTGAGAAGGTTCTGTATTAGAATGTCATGTTACTTCAATCACACTGATGGTGCGATACCCTGAGGTTGCCCAACAAGGCCTCCGGGCTTGTTCTCTTTCTCCTATTTCCGTCTTTTCGGCAATGTTTTTCTGAGGTTGTTGCACATTGGCCTCGGCTATCGACTGTGTTTTTCGAGATGTCCCTCGAGTAGGGCTGAAACTTGCGTCTCAGTTCAGTGTTGCGCAACGTATCCTTTTCCACCATCGAATCAAATTTTCCATTCACAAACAAGGGCCATCGAGAACTAGTTTCGGGCCTAGGGAGTGAGGCATCCGTTTCGCGTCACAAACTTCGACTTTCTGAAAAAGCATCTGTCAGTCTGTTCCCTTCCCTAGGGTGTTCCAGCATCATCGTTCCAACGTCGGAGACACCATGACCACAGCCGTCGGTGGCCCCGAGGGAGAGGCGCCTGCAAGTCAACTCATTCCAATGTTCTCACCTTCCGCTTTATCCGGACAGGATGTTGAATGCTGGATAGGGCCGCCCATTTCCGTCAGTGAAAGGTCGCACCCACGTCACGATGCATTAATCACATGTGACTCCTTATCCATTGTGCGGCGTTTCAAGATATGAAGAGGCAGCGACGATGCAAGAGGCAAACTGGCGTCACCAATGGATCTTTGATCGGGAGAGTCGAACGCTCTTCCTGAAATAATGTTGGGGATACATGAGCAGCAATTAGCACTTTAATCCAGCCTTTGTGGAGTAAACATCCAGCCCTTCCTTTTGGGCCTGACTATATTTAGAATCACTTGAAAATATGAAAATAGTTTTTCAGTTCAGAAATCTAATTTTAGAACTATTTCTATAAATTTCTTTATCTAAGAATAATGATATACAAAACTAAAGCACACTCCTTTCTAGATCCCCAACCAAAAATCAAGTAAAATGCTTTATGCAACTATGAATTTCTACATAAATCAATAACAGTATACCATTTTAAAATAATGATTTCCCACCACCTCTTGCAACACCCTCCTCACTCTTCAATGACCATGAAGACTAGCCATCGTCACCTCAAAAATATTCATGAATACATTCGATGATTTATTTGATCCAACTCAAACTATAACGATATCATCAGAAGTGGATCCAAATTCGTAGGTCTTATGACACCAATGACACGTCATTTTCCGAAAAGAAGATAAATGCTCGTAGACACGCCACATCAACGAGATTTGTCATGTTAAAATCGTTCCCATTCAATAGTAATATCTAACCATCAGAAGAGATGCTATCCCATGCGGTTCCCAAAGCCCCACATTCATGAATGTTTGTGAACCAATCCAATTGATCTCTTCACATAAGATGTTATGCTAAACATAGTAGACATATTTGTGACATTCAGTCATCATTGCCGCTTTCTTCCTTCCTTGTACCCTAAATGGATGGATATGAAACAAAAAAAAAACATGTATTTTTTTATAGGTATGTAATTCAACAAACTAGAATGCCCTCCTCCCACTTTCTTTTATAGATCCCACCATTCGACATTGACCCACGCCAATCTGCTCAATGCTTTCAAGTGTGATCTAGAAAAACCACACACAATAACTGTGCATGATGCTTGCAAGAATCTCTGACTTGCAAGAGAGTTTTATTGAAGTCATGCTAAAATCTCGAGCATTTCTCACTAAGAAGAAGAAAAAACACAATGCCAAAATGGATAAGCCATGTAATCCCAAAGACTTGCTATCTTCTGTTGTCCACATTAATTCAGGTCCACAATTTCATTTCAGGTCTCAGAAGAATTGTTGGACAACGGAGTAAAGGTTTGGGGATCAGGGATTGGAAATCGGTTGTTGTCACTTCAACATTATGTACAGTTATAGACACATTGATTCACAAGATGAAGGAATCACTAAGAAAAATTTGCATGATATGTCGTGGAACCTTTTGCTACTCTTCTATCTATTTTGCTAGTGTTGCCTCCCAACTTTTGTTGTTCACTTCGCATGTTGACTGTTCAATGATACTGATTTCCAATTCTTTCATGATGAGTACAGGTTGATTCTCCAACCCCTTGAATAACTCACGTTTTAAATTTTGTGGCCCACACATGCATCATGGACTTTGCAACTCACATATCTCGTTTCCCATTTTGTATGGGAAACAAGCACAACTCACGTATGGTCCATGGATTTTCTTTTCTCCATTCAATATTTTCTTTGCCCACTTTGCAAAAAAGAAGGCCAAATTCAAGGCTAGAAGGCTATGAATTTTGGAAAACATTCTGGCCCTGATCCCCCTCCCCCCTTTCCTCCGAAAAGGGATCCGGTCTTTGGAGTGTTTACCCGAGAGGTCATCTGCGGAGAAAGCATGATAAGCCCATCGGCACGATTCATCTCCCCATACTTGGGAAGTGATTGAAGCTTGCCCAAAGGTGAGGGAAAGATGAAGTTGAAGGTTCCTCTTGATGTCTCTTTTACTTTAGTTATGCCATTAATTCTAAAATGGGAGGGGGTTGGGAATCTAATAACATCATATTAAGGGTACTCTAGCCAGAGCTCTGTCATTTCTAGGTGATAAGTTATTGCGAGTCCTTCAAACTGGGCAATGTGCTCCATTTCTCCAATGCTTGTGGCAACCTGTGGTGGTGGCGCGACGTGAGAACTACTCTGCCAACCTTGTTCAAAGCATACAAGCTCGGTTGTGAACTCTCCATACATCCCAAAACGTCTGTCCAGTTGTTGCTACTCTTGTGAAGAATGTTGTTGTACAGTTAGCTAGCAATCAAGCTCACTGATCAGTACCTTCGTACCAGACGGTGGAGCATTGGGGACTGGCTTGCTAACCATCCCACCTAAGGATGTTGAATCGGCAATTGCCCCAACCGTAGCAGCCCCATTCTTTTGTGGACCCTACTCGATGGTGGCGCTAAAATGTTACTTATCAATTTCCACCTCTAAGTACTATCCTTCTTGCTGTTGATCCTATTGCTATTATTCCAAGTTCTTCTATTACTTCTATTTCTACTAAATTTCCTCATGCCTCTGTTAAAGATACTATTAAAACAGTAGATAACTATATTGATGTAGTTATTGGTGCTATTGTCACTGCACTTGTCACTACTATTACTATTGCTCCTTGCATTCGTGATGTTTCTGGCCCTTGTTTGGCTGCTACCATCAAGTTGCCTCAAACCAAGTGTAGGAAGACGAAGTCAACCGGATCCTGCTGCTAAAAATGAGGTGGCAAGTTGGTGTCTCCACTTGATGGTGCCAGCTCTCTCACTGCCAGTGGAGATAGACAACCACGTAGTGTAGCATTTTCCAATAGGAACAAAAAATGAATTCGAGATTTAGAAGATGGCTATCCTATGTTTGGACGATGGACACCCTGAAGAAGCATACGCATACAAATTCTCATGAAAAAATCTCTTGAAAAGTTCCCTCACTTTAACAGAGTTTACTTGACTATTTGCTTAAAAAAACCATTCTAACATAACATAAATCTCAAAACAAAAACCCTTGTTGTTAGCTAAAGCAAGGCTGCCTTGAGGACGCATGGCTGGGTCGCCTCTTCAACATAGATTGCATTCAATGAGGGTTTTGTAGATTCAACCCATGGTTCTAGAGAAGGAGAATACTATGTGGTAGATCCATAGTGAAGACAACGCTGTGAAGTAGAAAATGCAAGACAACTTACCCACCATATAGAAAATGTGCCAAGTGACCCACACATTGCACCTATAGTGTAACAGAATAATCATAGTTTCTTCATGTCAACACCACATTGAAAACATGCTTAAGCTCATGCAAAGCTGAAAAGCTCTTCCTTAGGAGAGTCTTGGAAAGTTTAGACAGTAGTAACGAGCAACAGAGCGACGAGGTGATAGAAGACCGGTTGACCGGGTCACCTATGCGAGGAGTTTTTTGTGGGGTCCACACACCACCTAAGGACCGAACCAGAAGCATTTGGCAAATGAGCTACCGCCAGTTTGTCACACACTTGGACAACCTAGTCTAGGGTTTAGGGTTTAGGGTTTAGGATTTAGGGTTTCTCACACAACGGGACAACCCATTCGTGTGGTATCGAATGATCAGCAACCCAACATCACCTATTCTACGCATGCATGACTTGAACTCAATGTCTACCACAACAACCACCGGCGTATGTGGATGCATGCTCCTTGCCATGTTTGGTCAATGTCATGGTAAGCAGAAGACAAGCATGCACTGATGATCACAAAAATCAAGATCTCAAGTAAAATTTTGATGGATATTGTGGGCACCGTTTGAACTTGGCTCTAACGCCAGCCCAACCATCATGCACAAATTATCCAGTGTATGCCAACTCTCTATCTAAGAGCTTGGTTTCAGTTCAGTCACTTGTAGTGATAGTGTGTATGTGTGTGTATGTGTGTGTGTGTGTGTGTGTGTGTGTGTGTGAACAGAGTAAAGAAGTGACTTGTTTATGTTACATCCATCACTAACACCCCTCCATGACCCACACGCAAAAATTCCACACACACATGAGAGCAGAAATGAGAGATCCATACAACACGAGAAAATGACTGATGAGTAGTAAAGAGGCACGCCAACATCAATCAGGAGCATTGCAAGTGTGTTGCGAAATAACAATATTCACAGCCGCCTTGAACATGCCGATGTTGAGGGCTTTGGTGAGAAATTCTACACGCTGCTCATGAGTATTAACCCAGACAACCTGAACTTCTCCCGGACAATGCGCCCCTGTACAAAGTGATGCTCAATTTTGATGTTCTTTGTGCATGAGTATTGTATTCCATGGTACTCAACAGTCATCTTTATGCGCTGATTGACGTATTGCCGAGAGATATAGCTGACGAGGACACAAAGTTATAGTAGCAAGCAGGAAAACCACACGCTCTCACACGTACCTCCACCGAGTGCCACGTACTCCGCCTAACTCAAGTTGCGAGCGACACATCCTTGTATTCCACTCGTCCAGGAGATAGCAGTCCCGCCAATAAGAAACATGTAACATGTGCAACTATGGACAATCATATCATGTGCCCAATTACTGTTTTTGTAGCCGTCCTCAACCACAGAGGGTTCTGCACAAGCCTACACATATCATTCATTGTGTGTAACAGACTATGCATAGGATAGCTTCAAGGTGTTTCTAGCGGAACAACTGGGAGAAGTATGCCAAGAATTCGACCAAGAAGGCCACATCAACCCGAGTTGTGGTGTCAAGGTACATGAGGGAGCCAATAACGCTAAGGTAGTCAGCAACATTGAAGGTCTCCCACAGCCATGATGGATCAGGAGATTTCAACAAGCGCTGACCAGGTAGCATCATTGGCATGGAAGCAAAAGGGTGTATCGGTCAGCAAAGGAGCGAAGCGCTCACCTAGGCTGTGGACATAGGCAACCTGGTGCACATACAAAGTGCGAAGCTGGCGATCACGCTTGACGTCCATCCCAAGGAACACTCATGCTGGGCCTAGAACCTTCATGTTGTATGTGCACTACAGGAGAGCCTTTACTGACTAGATAGCAGTGGTGGTGGGGGAGACAATGAGCAGGTCATCGACGCAGACCAAAATAATCATGAAGGACTCACATTGAACACTCAAGAAGAATTCTGGGTCACGACGATAGCTACCTCCATCAAGAGTAAAGGAGATCTCCACGTTCCAACATCGCAATGATTGTTTGAGCCTGTACAGAGCCTTCCGCAATTGCTAGGCCTCTATTCGTACCATAAGTGAGACCCAACGGTTGTACCATGTAGACTTCCTCGTTGAGGCCTCCATGTAAGAATGTGTTGTTGACGTCCACCTCTTCCATTTTCCGGTTGTATTGTGCAACCATGCTTAGAAGTACGCGAGTAGTGGTATACCTCCCATTTTGAGAGAACGTTTCATCAAAGTGAAGCCCAGGAAACTGAGGGAAACCTTTGGTGGTAAGCTAGGCCATGTATCTGTTGATCTTGCCATCAGGAATCTATTTGTGGCAAAGAACCTCGTGAGAGGAGACAGCCTTGCGGCCCGCTGGAGGGTCCACAAGATCAAAGGCATCGTGTTCCTTGAGAGCACCCAGCTTCTCTTGCATGGCTTTCTCCCAAAGGTCGGCATCAGCTGCCTCACGAGTTTGTTGAAATGTGGCCGGCTCTGAAGGGAGTATGGTAAGTCCACTTGTTGGGAAAAGCACATAGTGATATAGCCAGCAACAAAGGCCTCAAGGACACTATGAAGCTCATGGAAAACATGAGATTACCCTACCACATAGTTGGGATAAACAACACTGATAGTGAGTCAAAGTGCATTGAAGCTACTGAGTTTGGTAGAAGGTCCAACTATAAAAGAGGATGCATTGGACTGTGTGTGACGCTAGCAGTACTCAGAGGATAAGAGAACTGGCTACCAAGGGAGAGTGCAGAGGCTCCACCATGTATGCATGGCTCTAGTCCGACATTAGGATTCTGAGACTCAAGACGTTACGTGAACCAATGGAAGGATTTTGACAATCAAGACATGGCTCTGGGATATTAGCAAGTGTTATAGTTTGTGACGTAGGAATGGGAGGTGAGCCAGGATAAACATGTGTCGCTTATTGCACCAAGGACTCAGTATATGCTAGGTTTGAAGCTGTTTGTGCAGAGGACGTAGGGCCCTGTGACGATGTTGGGGACGAGACGCTGGATAGAGAGGACAGGCTGGGAGACTTGCTGGCTGTGCATGTGACCGGGGACAACTGGGGAGAGAGAGAGAGAGAGAGACAGAGAGAGAGAGAGAGAGAGAGAGAGAGAGAGAGAGAGAGAGAGAGAGAGAGAGAGAGAGGAAGGGGGTAGCAGGACGAACTCAGTGGCTGGGTAACTCCGCTCGCTGAATCCATCAGGCCCTTCCAGCCAAACGTGCCCCGCGTCAACGGTAGCCACGCGGTACACTTCCCGCGCCTCCTCCGCTTCACGTCCCGCGCCTGGGAATGGGCGGAGATAAATCAGGTTTCCTTCCTCAATTAGCCCGTGGTTGAGGCGTCGGTTTGCGGCGTGGCATCCGTGCCAGGCCGAAACAAAGGCCCGAAGTCGTGCCTCCACCCTCAGTGCGGATGTCTTCCGGCACCGCTCCCGGTACCACTCCTGTACTTCCTTGTCCTTCATCACCTCCCATTCCTCCTCCAGGCGACCATCCTGCTGCTGTTCCGGATCTAGTGGCAGCCGCAGCGGTGTTTACGGCATGCCCAATGCCGTGCACGGAGGCTGTCCGAAGAGGAGGGCGTGTGGGGAGAACGATGTGGCACGGCTGGGGGTGATGTTGATGAAGTGGGCAGTCTTTTTTAGGGTTTCCCCCCAGTCGCTGTGCTCCGCGGTGGCCACTGCCCGCTCCAGGATATCGTGCAACCTCTCAACTTGGCCCTGGGACTGGGGCCGGTACCGCCCGGAGTGCACGTGCTGCACGTCCCACTCCGCGAGCTCCTTGCGGAATGCCCCCGCAAACTCAGTGGCGTTGTCGCTGTGCACCACGCGGCAACGTCCGAAGCGGTAGAAGATCTCCTCCCGGATGAAGCGGGCTGCTCGCGCGGAAGATTTGTCGGGGACGGCCAGGACCCACATGTTCTTAGTGAAATGGTCCACTACCGCAATCCAGTATCGTTCCCCTTGGGCACGGCAAGGACGAGGCCCATGAAAGTCGATGATGATGCGGTCCAAGGGCTCACCGATGGGCGAGGGTAAGAAGAGGGGCATGTCCTGCGGCGTGATCTTGCGGTGTCACTCGCATGGGGCGCAGTGTGGCGTCCACTCATACTTCTTGTAGCTCGAGCAGCGGTAGATTTTTCTGCCTTCCTTGCTTTGCCCCACCTCCTCAGTGCAAGAGTCATGGACGAGGCCACCGCAGTGTTCGCTACGGAAAACCGTCCCTTGGAGTGGGCCCATACAGTCGTCTTCGCAGCAGGAACGTTTGTTGGAGACCTTCCACTTGCTCCTCTGTACCTTGTTGTGGCAGCTGGTACACGTCCACATGCCCTCTTTTCCTCGTTCCGCAGACCACAGGTGGCACATGGTTCTGCAAAATCTGCAGGCCTTGCCAAACTCGTCGAGGTCCTGCTCGCATGCTCCGCAGGCCAGTGCTAGGGTGTTGTCATCGTAGGCTAGCGAGGCCCCGCCCTTCGTTATTACCGTACCCACGCACTTGTGGCAGTGTTGCGCCCAGGACGAGCTGCCCTTCACCAGGCAAGCTTGGTGGGTCAGCGTTTTGCACTGGGTGCACTGTCCGCCTTCGCTCATGACCTTGACGCAGGTAGGGCATTTCTCGGTGGGCGTCGCGGGCTGGTCCTCCTCCTCCTCGTCCTCTGAGTCCATCTCTTCCCCTTCCTCGTTCACCCGTGGTTGCTTTTGCACTTCGCGCTACTACTCGATCTCTCTACTGCATCTCCTACACGCTTCCGGTCTGCTCCGCTCTCCCTCATGACCCCGCGGCTTCGTCATGCACTTCTCACATATACTACGGCGGAAGATGGTGCAGTCTCACACCGTTTTGTCCCAATTGTACCCACATTGAGCACACGTCTTACTCTCCCTCTTTTTCCTTGCCTGTTCCGCCTCTGCCATCCGCCCTTCCGTTTGCCACCACTTCATGGTGGCCGCTGATGCCGTGCGTGGTCCATGCCGCGTTCCTGCTTGTTCCATCCCTTCTTCTTCTTCCTCCTCTTCCTCCGGGTCCCATCGTCCGCGTGCCTCCCCTCCTCCGGAATCCGGGCCAGCTCCGTCATCTCCTCCTGTCTTTTGTTCCGCGTCCTCCTCCCGGCCCTCCTCTATGCACTTCAGGCAAGTGCGGTTTTGCCTGATGCAGCTCTTCGCCAGCCCCTGATGAGCTGGTTGGCCACAGACGCAGCAGACGACCTTCAAGCGAAGGGCTTCTGGCAAAATTTCCCCACACACCACACAGGGACCCGTGTAGTTGGCCAGTTCGCGAGGGCTCATGGGTGCGCCCTTCCGCGGAGTGGCGGCGGGCACCCTTGTTGTCGTCTCTCCGCTGCCTGTTTGCTGTGGCTCTGACTGCTCCGGCCGTTCGTGCTGCTCCTGCCGCTGGCCCCTTTGCTCCTCCATTCGCCGCCGCTGTCCCGCTTGCACCTCCCCTGCGGAGACCTCCTGTACGTCGGAGCCGTTCGTCGGCTCCTCCCCCTGAGGCTCTTGGCTCCACACCTCCTCCTGCTCTGGCACCTGAACCTCGCTCTGCTCCAATACTTCCTCCGCTTTCCAGCCTCTCCAGCCTTTGCGTTCTTCGAGCGGAGGGAGCTCCTCGCCCGTTCCCGGTATGTGTGTTCCAGCAAAAGGGAGGAGTTGTGGAGAAATACTACAGACCATGCCACAAACAGGACCGCCCCAGACCCCGCAGACACTTCAAGCGGGTAACTCGCTAAGAGACTTTTGGATAGAGTCTTGCAAAAAGGGGGGTTGGGGGCATCAGTGTCAAGCATGTTTCTCCCGCTCCTCCGCGAAAGGGGCCAAGTCGCGGAATCGGGAACTGGGCAAATGGAAGACCGCGCAAGGAACGCTGGCTCCCACGGAAGCGGTTGAGCGTGGGATGGCGCGGAATCCACTGGTAGTGAAGAAGCAATGGCCTCTCTACGGCTATCTCAAGCGCTTGTGGCGGAGGCCGAAGAGGCGAGAAGCAATGGCGGGGAAATCCGCGGCACAAAGAGAACAAGGACCGAGCCGTAGCAGAAATGCGCAGTCACGGAGAATGTGCATGAAGGTCAGCGGATGGATGGAGCAATCTGGGGAGCAACAACCAATCAACACGACGAGCTGGAGCATCAATCATGGAAGGATTTCTGGAGACGCACCACGGAAGACGAAGGTTCAAGGAAGAATACAAAGACCGCGCGAACGAGTCGCGGATGTAGAAGATAACTAGTGGAGGATGGGATGCTGGGTGTGTGTGTGTGTGGACGAGACCCGCGGTACGCAGCTGCACCGCGTGGAGTCCAAGTAGGAGAATAGGGATGCCATGAGAGGGGTGAGACCGCCGGCATGTAGACATGCCGTGCGGAGTCCCAAGAAGATAAAAGCCTAGGTAGAAATAGCACAACTCCGAACTCAGCCTTGGTTGCTCTGAGATCAGTACTCCGCGTTCCATGTACTCTGCCTTGGATTATCAAAGACGTTTACCCGCTCCCATCCCTGTCCTCTACATTCCGCTCCCTCGTCTTCCCTTGCCTTCGCTGTTCCGTCCGCGATCTGGGGACGAAGTGCGTGAAGAACCAAGCCTGGGATGAAGTGAGCTGCCAGCGGTGCCCTTGCTTGCACACGGCCGCGGAACGAGGTTCCGCGGAGAGGAGCTGGACGTCACGAGGTGGCGGGCTCACGTCTGGCAAGAAGTGGACCGCGCAGCGTCATTCATCGGTGAGGTTCTTGCGCATGGTCCAGATCGGTGGTCCGCGGAGTTACCTGTGGTTTAGAGTTTGTGTCAAGAATCCGCTGCACATCAGACCCTAGTGATAGCTGTAGTAAGACTGCATACTCCGCGGATAGCGCGGAGTGAAAACAGCACGGAGAAACTGCAGGCGCGGCAAAATTGGGGGCATCAATAATTCAGGCTACTATATTATGCTCCTTATGTACTACTTCAGTTAAATTACTCAATCAGATTCACTTCCTTTACTCTTGTGCTATTCGCACTTCCAGCTCTGTCTTCACTCCACGCTTGTGCCTCTCGGCCTTGCCTTCCTGCCCATGCTTCTTTGATCCTTCGTTCAGCCGTCAATCTTTAGCTTTGCCATCAGCTCGATGCCCGTGCCAACTGGCACTGCGTCCACGCCTCTGCAACGATTCGCTTCTGCGCTTCTGCCCGCACCTCAGCGCTGCGGCCTGTTGCCCCGCGCTTCGGTGCTGTGGCTCCGTCATCTTGCGCCCGTGCTTATGGAAATGCGCCCACTCTTCAGCATCCATCAGTGTGTCTATTGATCCTCGTCACTCCTCAGCGCCCACTCATGACAGACCGTGTCCACGCCCCGCATCGCTCCCGCTCGCAGCGCCCGCCCACGCTCACCCCACTCGTCGCTTCCGCTCCTCGTGATCATACCCTTGCCGCACCTTCTATCATACCTGTCTTCTGCATGGTCAGCTCTCATTCAAGGATCCAGATTCCCCAGTCAGGTCACATCTTCCGATATCTTTGTGACGTCATCAGCCCGTCAGCTTCCTGCACCTTCGCCGAAGCCTCCGACTAACTGGTTTCTATCTAATCGAACCTTCACTGACTACTTGAGCCTCCTACATTTTCCTGACATGCTCCAGTTGTATTGGCCTTGCTCCAGTTGTCTTGGGCTTGCTCCAGTTGTCTTGGCCTTGTTCCAGTTGTCTTGGGCTTGTTCCAGTTGTTTTGGGCTTGCTCCAATTGTCTTGGGCTTGCTTTAGTTGTGTTCAGCTTGCTCTAGTTGTCTTGTGCTTGGTCCACTTGTCTTGGGCTTGCTTCAGTTGTCTTGGGCTTTCTCTAGTTATCTTGGGGTTGCTCCAATTATCTTTAGGTTGCTCCAGTTGTCTTTGGCTTGCTCCAGTTGTCTTAGCCTTGATCTAGCTGTCTTTCTCTGGTTACAGTTGTCTTGGGCTTTCTCTAGTTATCTTGGGGTTGCTCCAATTATCTTTAGGTTGCTCCAGTTGTCTTTGGCTTGCTCCAGTTGTCTTAGCCTTGATCTAGCTGTCTTTCTCTGGTTACAGTTGTCTTGGGCTTGCTCCCATTGACCTGGGCTTGCTCCAGTTGTCTTGGCCCTGCTCCAGTTGTCTTGGGCTTGCTCCAGTTGTCTTGGGCTTGCTCCAGTTGTCTTGGGCTTGCTCCAGTTGTCTTGGTCTTGCTCCAATTTTCTTGGGCTTGCTCCAGTTGTCTTGGCCCTGCTCCAGTTGTCTTGGGCTTGCTCCAGTTGTCTTGGGCTTGCTCCAGTTGTCTTGGGCTTGCTCCAGTTGTCTTGGTCTTGCTCCAATTTTCTTGGGCTTGCTCTAGCTGTCTTGGGCTTGCTCCAGGTTTCTTGGCATTGCTCCAGCTGTCTTGGCCTTGTTCCAGTTGTCTTAGGCTTGCTCCATTTGTCTTGGACTTGTCCCACTTGTCTTAGGCTTGCTCCAATTGTCCTAGGCTTGCTTCAGTTGTTTCGGCCTTGCTCAAGTTGTCTTGGGCTTGCTCCAGTTGTCTGGGGCTTGCTCCTGTTGTCTTGGCCTTGCTCCAGTTGTATTGGGCTTGCTCCAGTTGTCTTGGCCGTGCTCCAGATGTCCTAGCCTTGCTCCAGTTGTTTTGCGCTTGCTCCAGGTGTCTTGGGCTTGCTCCAGTTGTCTTGGCCTTGCTCCAGTTTTCTTGGACTTGCTCCAGTTGTCTTGGGCTTGCTGGAGTTGTCTTGGGCTTGCTCCAGTTTTCTCGGAATCTGCCACTAGAGCGTCACACTTTGGCAATAGAGCTTCACACTTTGGCACTAGAGCATCACACTTTGGAACTAGAGCTTCACACCCTAGCACCAGAGCGTCACACTTTGGCACTAGAGCGTCACACTTTGGAACTAGAGCGACACACTTTGGCACTAGAGCATCACACTTTGACACTAGAGCGACACACTTTGGCACAAGAGCTTCACACTTTGGCACTAGAGTGTCACACTTTGGAACTAGAGCGTCACACTTTGGCACTAGAGCGTCATGTCATCTGGCCTGAGGCGAACGGACTAGAAAACAGGGCTGACACAATAGCACCTGCCGTCCGCTCCTAGCATTTCAGCTAGGAGAAGATTTCACCCTAAGGATCGAATTTCCACACTGAGCAGCTCCTAGGCATTTACTTGCTAGCAACTGAGTCCACTTAACACTTGGTTTCTTTCGCGCGAGGTGCTAGTCAGACACAAAATCCTGGGGCTTAGACCAACCAATGTCTTCTTTATGCTTTTCCTTAGTTGGACGGCTCTGTGAGGAGCATCTAAGGCCAGATTGTATGTTTAGAATGAGGAATGAGCCTGGTACGTATAGTCTTAGGCCTGGCATCTAAGGTGTGTGGGCAGTGGCACTTTTGGAGGTGGCCACTGCACACATCCTCACCAACTCGCCAATTGGCGCATCCACTGGGCCAAGTGGCCCGTCGTCCTCATGCATGAAGAAATGTCTACGAAACTTCCTCTATGCAGGGAGGTAGAAAAAACCTTCCTGCTCACATCAAGGCTCGATCGCAGGACCTGTTTTTTCTAAGTCCACCGTGCTGTCCATTGCGCTACACTGCTGGTGTCTCGCTTGGACTTGCACCATGAACAAGATGTAGGGGACTTACTCCAAGGGAGCAGTGCATGCCAAACCTGTCCGCTAAGCTATGGCTGTGGCCAACGGGGCATAAAAGAGCAACAATCTCTCCCTTGCACCTCTGGAGCCCTGCCGTGGTAATTTTATTCCGCATGAGCCCGTAGCTCTGCACTGTGTTTGTGCACCTCAGAGGTCCTGGGCTTGTAGTCAGCATCTGCTGTATCCACCATGCCGATTCCTCCAGCGCCTGCAGCATGCAAGTCGCAATCAAGCGGCTTTGTTAAGAATTCCGCAAGAATCCTCTTTGTTTCAACATGGTCTAGTTCCACGGCAACCTTGGCGACAAGGTCGCGTGAGTAGTGGTACCGAATGTCGATGTGCTTTGTCCGCTGAGAGATCATGTCATCCTCTGGCATAGCGATGGCGCTCTGGTTGTCCATGCGGATGACAGTTGCTTCCTCTTGTGGTACCTTGATCTGGTTGAGCAGACTCTGAAGCCATGGTGTTTCCTTGCACACTTCCGAGAGTGCAATGTAGTATGCCTTAGCAGTGGAAATTGAGACGCAATCCTGCTTCATGCTCGCCCATGAGACCGCACCACCGTTGAGAAGGAAAACAAAGCCAGAGGTGGAATTCCTGTCGTCAATGTGCCCTCCCAAGTCAGCATCGGTGTCGCACGTGACTCGCAGCGAGTCTGATCCTTCAAGACCTCAAAACTGAAGTCCCACGTGCCGTGTCTTTTTGAGGTAGCACAAGATCCGCTTCACGTCTTGCCAATATTGTGGCCCAGGTTTAGCCACGAACCTGCTAACATGACCTACTGCATAAGCAATATCAGGTTGCGTCCCCACCATCGCGTACATGAGGCTCCCAACGGCGGACTGGTACGGAATGTTTTGCATTTCCCACCGCTCCGCCTCATTGCTTGGCGTCACGGAGGAGGAGAGGTTGCACTCAGAGGCCATGCGGGTTCTGATGGGTTTGCAATCCTCCATGTTGTAGCGCTTCAAGACGTCCATTATGTACTTGGTCTGGTTGAGCTCGAGGGTGCCCGCTTTGCGGTTGTGGTGGACGGCGATCCCGAGGTACTACTCGAGAGGACCCATGTCCTTCGTCTTGAACTTGCTGCTCAGCTTCTCCTTCAGGCCCACCAGGGCCCCGTACGAGGAAAAACACATGATCAAATCGTCCACATACAACGCCACAAGCAGAAAGCCATGCTCGTCCTCTCGCACATAGACGATGGGTTCATTCGTGCAGTGTACGAAAGAGATCTCAGCCATGAAGCTGTCCAACTCCTTGTACCAGATCCGTGGGGCATGTTTCAGCCCATATAACGCCTTCACCAGCCGAGACACCTTTCTTGCGGGTGCATCCACCCCCTCCGGCACTTCCATAAGCACCTCCTTTTCCAACTTCCCGTAAAGGAAAGCTGCCTTGACGTCCATGTGATGGATCGTCAGGTCTTTGGCGGCAGCGACCGCCAGCAGGGACCTGATGGAGGCAAACGTGTCGACCGCTGCGAATGTCTCATCGTACTCAGACCCTGCGCACTGTGAGAATCCCTTTGCCACGACCCTCGCCTTGTACTTGTCAATGCTGACGTCCTGCTTCTGCTTCAGCCTAAGCACCCACTTACAGCCCACCACGTGAGTTTCCGAGGGTCTGTCCACCAGTACCCACGTACCATTTTCTTCGATGGACGCGAGCTCGCTGTCCACCGCCTCCTTCCATTTGGCCGCATCGGGCCTTGTCAGCGCTTCTACCACAGTGAGCGGCTCTCCCTGAGCCAAACAAGACCAGCTCAGGCCAGTCCAGACTCCATTGTCAGCGTCATACTATGGCGTTTGTTTTCTTTGCTGCGTGCCACGTCACGGCATTGCTGGTGCTTCATCTATGCTCTACTGCTGCTCTGTGGTGCAGGCTGCCCCGAAGTTTAATCTTCCTCTGGTGAAGAGCCACTGGCCTTTGAGCTGGTCTCAGAGGCCTCGGATGTCTCCGACTCCGTGTCGGAGTCCGCGGCTGCGTCAGCCTGCGCAGCCGCTCTCCCTGACACACCACTCTTCTCTGTGGCCTGCCGTACTGGCACCACTTGCCAGTTTTGAGGAGCTTGATCTCCCCACTCTAGCAGCACCAACCACTCTTCCTGTTTTGGAGCTTGTGTGGGATCAAGCAGCTCTCCCTTGCCTAGTGTCCTCTCATAGAGGGTCACATCCCGGCTGGTGATGAGCATTCTTGCTGTCAGGTCCCAAAGGCGGTAGGTCTTGTGGGCAGATTCATAGCCCACCATAATACACTTCCGTGTCCTTGCATCCAGCTTGCCGCTACCTTCTCCCGCCTGGACCTTTACCCATGCGGTGTAGCCAAAAACCTTTAGGTGTGAGGCGTCCGGCTTCTTTCCTGACCACACCTCCCGTGGCGTCATCTCCTGCTTGCCCTTTTTCTTGCCGCGCCTGCCCAGAGCAGCCGCAGGAGTTAGGTTGATGAGGTAGCATGCCGCTCTTGCAGCTTCCGCCCAAAAACACGGTGGGAGTTTTGCGTCAAAGAGCATGCTCCGCACCATGCCGAGGATGGTTGGATTCATCCGTTTAGCCACACGGTTGCTTGTGGCATGTAGGGTGTCGTGGGCCGATGGTCAATGCCGCATTGCCGCAGCGAGCCTTTGCATGCCTTATACTCTCCGCCATTGTCGCTCTGCAGCTCCTTGACATTCTTTCCGGTCCGCCGCTCAACCACGGTGACAAACTATTCGAGCTTCACTCTCACCTCTCCCTTTGTTTTGACGAAGTATATCCACATTTGGCGGCTGTGGTCATCGATGAAAGTCAGGTAGAACTTGTAGCCACCATTCGATGCCGTGCGGAAGGGTCCACACACATCTGTATGAATGAGGTCCAGGGCGGCTTCTGCATGACGGCCATTGTGCTCAAAGCGCTTTCTCTTTGTCTGGCCTTGGAGGCAAGGTTCGCACAAGCTGCCACACTCAGCCGCATCCTTTGTGCACCCCTCCATGCCGCAGACAAGCTGTTGTTGCAGCATGACGTGGAGCGTGCTCCTTGCAATGTGCCCAAATCCTCTATGCCACAGCTCAGCGTCTCCGTCCTTGGTGACAAAGGACACCTTCTGAGTTGCCGTTGGTGTGTTCTCGAGCGTTGGTGCCACGACCACTGCCTCCGCTGCACCTACATGACCCTCGTCTTTCGAGTTCTCTGCCGCGTTTGTCTGCAGCACGTAAACCCCGTCGACTTGTGGAACCTGAGCTACGAGGTCTTTGTTGGCATAGAGGACCTTGATGTCCTTGGTTTTTATGATGACCAACTTCTTTTGCGTGAACACCACCGTCATGTTGTTGTATGTGATTTTCGACACAGACAAAAGGTTTGCCGCAAACGAGGACATGTAGACCACGTCACACAGCCGCAGATCCTTCTTCGTACGGATGAGGCTGATGCTCACCACCTTGTTTCCCACACCATCTGCATTCACAAGGCTGCCGTTTACGCATCTGAACCGCCGCTCAGTGGGACCGATGGAGACAAATCCAGCCTGGTCATTGCTGAAGTGATGGTCGGTGCCGGAGTCGAGCCTGAAGGCTCCTGGCCTGTGCAGAGCCGCTCCCTTTTCTGGAAGTGTGCTATGAGCCATCATTTTGGTGGCCTCTTTGTCACCCTTTTTGCTGCCTTTGTTCCCACTGCTCCCGCCGTCTTCCGTCTTTGGCGATCTGCACTCTCTTGCCCAGTACCCAGGTTTGCCACAATTGCGGCAGTTGCCCTGTCGCTTGGGAGCCTAGCCGCCATTGTTGCCTCCACCGCCACCGCTTCCGCTGCCGCCGTTCTGACCAGAGACCGACCCTTTCCTCCCGCGGCCGTTGTAGCGTGCGTCATAGGCTGAGAAGTTAGCCTCACTGCCGCTGCGATGCGTGGCCTCGTTTCGCACGTACTTGGACACTGCCATGTACGTCAGGTTGTTCTCCTTCCAACCACCCATGACGGTGATCATGGGACTCCAGCTCTCCGGTAGCACCATGAGGAGGATCATGGCCTGCATATTTTCATTAAGTTCCCAGCTCATTTAGCGAGCCTCGCCAAGGAGTCCTTAAAATTATTGTAAGAAATCAGGGATAGACTCCTCCTCATTCACCCGCATGCTGATTTGCCGTTGTAGGATGAATAATCTGTTCATGAGGGAGGTGGATTAGTGCACACGCTTCAGCTTGGCAAAAGCATCTGAAGCCAGTGTGAACCCCGCAACGATGGGAACATACCTCTTGGCTATCGCGTTGCTAGGAAATGACATGACAATCTCATTTCGATCCATCCATGCCTCATGCTCGGGTGTGCCCTCCGCAAGAACATGCTCCTCTCCCTTCAGTAGCTTGATGAAGCCGCGCAGTTTCATCGCCAGCTCGAACTGCCATCTCCAAAGGGGAAAGTCAATCCCTTCAAAAATGGGGATTCCTCTCAAGGGTCTAAGACCTTACGGCAGTGACGTAGCACTCACATTTGCTCCAGTGGTCTGCCCTGTGGTAGCCACTGTTGAGTTTGAGGACTGCCCTACGGCAACCCCCACTCCTCTTGAAGGGTCAACCATTTTTCTTGTCCTTATCTCCGCCAAGTGGCACATCGTCCTCATGCATGAAGAAATATAAAGGAAACTTCCTCTGTGCAGGAAGGTAGAAAAACCTTCCTGCTCACATAAAGGCTCGAGCACAAGACCTGATGTTCCTGAGTCCACCGTGCTGTCCATTGCGCTACACTGCTGGTGTCTTGCTTGGACTTGCACCACAAACAAGATGTAGGGGAATTACTCCAAGGGAGCAGTGCATGCCCAACCTGTCTACTAAGCTATGGTAGTGGCAAATGGGGCATAAAAGAACAACACTTCACACTTTGGCACAAGAGCGTCACACTTTGGCACTAGAGCGTCACAATTTGGCACTAGGGAGTCACACTTTGGCACTGGAGATTCACACTTTGGCACTAGAGCATCACACTTTGGCACTAGAGCGTCACATTTTGGTACTAGAGCGTCACACTTTGGCATTAGAGCTCCACACTTTGGCACTAGAGCGTCACACGTTGGCACTAGAGCGTCACACGTTTACACTAGAGCATCACACTTTGGCACTAGAGCGTCACACTTTGGCACTAGAGCGTCACATGTTGGCACTAGAGCTTCATAATGAGGCACTAGAGCTCAACACTTTGGCACTAGAGCAACACACGCTGGCACTAGAGCGTCACACTTTGGCACTAGAGCGTCACACTTTGGCACTACAGCATCTCACTTTGGCACTAGTGCATCACACTCTGGCACTAGAGGGTCACACTTTGGCACTAGAGCTTCACACATTGGCACTAGAGCGTCACCCTTTGGCAATACAGCGTCACACTTGGGCACTAGAGCTTCACACTTTGGCACTAAAGTTTCACACTTTGGCACTAGAGCGTCACACTTTAACACTAGAGTGTCACACTTTGGCACTAGAGCTCCACATTTTGGCACTAGAGCGTCACACTTTGGCACTAGAGCTTCACACTTTGGCACTAAAGTTTCACACTTTGGCACTAGAGCGTCACACTTTAACACTAGAGTGTCACACTTTGGCACTAGAGCTCCACATTTTGGCACTAGAGCGTCACACTTTGGCACTACATCGTCACAATCTGGCACTAAAGCTTCACGCTTTGGCACTAAAGCGTCACACTTCGCCACTAGAGCCTCACACTGTGGCACTATAGTGTCACACTTTGGCACTAGAGAGTCACACGTTGGCACTAGAGCGTCACACTTTGGCACTAGAGCATCACACTTGGGAACTAGAGCTCCACACTTTGGGACTAGAGAGTCACACTCTGGCACTAGAATGTCATACTTTGGCACACGAGCGTCACACTTTGGCATTAGAGCTTCACACTTTGGAACTAAAGAATCACACTTTGGCACTGGAGCCTCACACTTTGGCACTAGAGAGTCACACTCTGGCACTAGAATGTCATACTTTGGCACACGAGCGTCACACTTTGGCATTAGAGCTTCACACTTTGGAACTAAAGAATCACACTTTGGCACTGGAGCCTCACACTTTGGCACTAGAGTGTCACACTTTGGCACTAGAGCGTCACACTTTGGCACGAAACCATCACACTTGGCACTAGAGCATCACACTTTGGCACTAGCGCGTCACACTTTGGCACTAGAGCTTCACACTTGGACACTAGAACGTCACACTTTGGCACTAGAGCGTCACACTTCGGCACTAGAGCTTCATACTTCGGCACTAGAGCGTCAAACTTTGGTCCTAGAGTATCACACTTTGGCACTAGAGCGTCACACTTTGGTACTAGAGCTTCCCACTTTGGCACTAGAGCGTCACACTTTGGTACGAAAGGGTCAAACTTTGGCACTAGAGCGTCACACTTAGGCACTAGAGCGTCACAATTTGGCACTAGAGCATACAAATCTGGCACTAGAGCATCACACTTTGGCACTAGAGTGTCACAAATTGGAACTAGAGCGTCACACTTTGGCACTCAAGCTTTACACTTTGGCACTATGGCTTCACACTTTGGTACCAGAGCGTCCGCCGTTGGCACTAGAGCGTCACACTTTGGCACTAGAGCTTCAGACTTTGGCACTAGAGCGTCACACGTTGGAGATAGAGCTTCACACTTTGGCACTAGAGCATCACACTTTGGCACTAGAGCGTCACACGTTGGAACTAGAGCGACACACTTTGGTACTATAGCGGCACACTTTGGCACTAGAGCAACACACTTTGGCACTAGAGCTTCACACTTTGGCACTAGAGCATCACACTTTGGCACTAGAGCTTCACACTTGGACACTAGAGCATCACACTTTGGCATTAGAGCTTCATACTTTGGCACTAGAGCGTCACACTTTGGTACTAGAGCATCACAATTTGGCACTAGAGTGTCACACTTTGGTAATAGAGCTTCCCACTTTGGCACTAGAGCGTCACACCTTGGTATGAGAGCGTCACACTTTGGCACTAGAGCATCACACTTTGGCACTAAAGCGTCACACTCTGACACTAGAATATCACAATTTGGCACTAGAGCATCACACTTTGGCACTAGAGTTTCTGACTTTGGCACTAGGGCTTCACACTTTGGTACTAGAGCGTCACACTCTGACACTAGAATATCACAATTTGGCACTAGAGCATCACACTTTGGCACTAGAGTTTCTGACTTTGGCACTAGGGCTTCACACTTTGGTACTAGAGCGTCCCACTTTGGCACTAGAGCATCACACTTTGGCTCTAGAGCTTCACACTTTGGCACTGGAGCGTCACACTTAGGAGCTAGAGCTTGACACTTTAGCACTCGAGTGTCACACTTTGGCACAAGAGCGTCACATTTTGGAACTAGAACGTCATACTTTGGTACTAGAGTGTCATACTTTGGCACTAGATTGACACACTTCGGCACTAGAGCTTCACACTTTGGTACTGGAGTGTCACATGTTGGCACTAGAGCGTCACACTTTTGGTACTAGAGTTTCACACTTTGGCACAAGAGCGTCACACTTTGGCACTAGAGCGTCACACTTTGGTACTAGAGGTTCAGACTTTGGAACTAGAGGTTCAGACTTTGGCACTAGAGCATCACACTTTGGCACTAGAGGTTCAGACTTTGGCACTAGAGCATCACACTTTGGCACTAGACCGTCACACTTTGGTACTAGAGCGTCACACTTTGGCACTAGAGCATCACACTTTGGCACTAGAGGTTCAGACTTTGGCACTAGAGCATCACACTTTGGCACTAGACCGTCACACTTTGGTACTAGAGCGTCACACTTTGGCACTAGAGCTCCACACTTTGCCACTATAGCGTTACTGTTTGGCACTAGCGCATTCCACTTTGGCACTAGAGTATCACACTTTGGCACTAGAGCGTCACACTTTGGCACTAGAGCGTCTCTCTTTGGCACTAGAACTTCACACTGAGGCACTAGAGCATTACACTTTGGCACTAGAGCATCACTCTTTGGCAGTAGAGCGTCAACCATTGGCACTAGAGCTTCACATTTTGGCTATTGAGCATCACATTTTGGCATTAGGGCTCCACACTTTGGCACTAGAGCGTCACACTTTGCCACTAGAGCGTCAAACTCTTGCACTAGAGCGTCAAACTTTGAACCTAGAGCATCACACTTTGGCACTAGAGCTTCACACTTTGAGACCCCAGCGTCACACGTTGGCCCTAGAGCGTCACACTTTGGTACTAGATAGTCATACTTTGGCACTAGAACGTCATACTTTGTTACTTGAGCGTCAACCTTTGGCACTAGAGCGTCATACACTGGCACTAGAGCTTCACACTTTGGCATTAGAGCTTCACACTTTGGCACTAGAGCATCACACTTTGGCACTAGAGCGTCACACTTTGGCACTAGAGCGTCACACTTTGGCACTAGAGCGTCACACTTTGGCACTAGAGCGTCACACTTTGGCACTAGAGCATCACACTTTGGCACTAGAGCGTCACACTTTGGCACTAGCGAATCACACTTTGGCACTAGAGCTTCACACTTTGGTACTAGAGCTCCACACTTTGGCACTAGAGCGATACACACTGGCACTAGAGCGTCACACTTTGGCACTAGAGCATCACACTTTGGCACTAGCGCGTCACACTTTGGCACTAGTGCGTCACACCTTGGCACTAGACGGTAACACTTTGGCACTAGAGCTTCACACATTGGTACTAGAGCGTCACACTTTGGCACTAGAGTGTCACAATTTGGCACTAGAGCTTCACACTTCGGCACAAGAGCTCCACACTTTGGCACTAGAGCGTCACACTTTGGCACTAGATTGTTAAAATTTGGCACTAGAGCGTCACACTTTGGCACCAGAGCATCAAACTTTGGCACTAGAGCGTCAAGCTTTGGCACTGGAGCATCACACTTTGACACTAGAGCATCACACTTTGGCACTAGAGCTTCACGCTTTGGCACTAGAGTGTCACACTTTGGCACTAGAGCCTCGCACTTTTGCACTAGAGCATCACACTCTGGCACTAGAACTCCACACTTTGGCACTAGAGCGTCACACGTTGGCACTATAGCGTCACCCTTTGGCACTAGAGCTTCACACTTGGTCACTAGAGCGTCACACTTTGGCACTAGAGCCTCAACCTTTGGCACTAGAGCGTCACACTTTGGCACTATAGCGTCACCCTTTGGCACTAGAGCTTCACACTTGGTCACTAGAGCGTCACACTTTGGCACTAGAGCCTCAACCTTTGGCACTAGAGCGTCACACTTTGGCACTAGAGCATCACAACTTGGCATTAGAGCCTCACACTTTGGCACTAGAGCGTCACACTTTGGCACTAGAGCGTCACACTTTGGCACTAGAGCGTCACAATTTGGCACTATAGCTTCACACTTTTGCACTAGAGCTTCACACTATGGCACTAGAGCTCTACATTTTGGCATTAGAGCGTCACACTTTGGCACTAGAGCGTCACACTTGGGCACTAGAGCATCACACGTTGGCACTAGAGCGTCACACTTTGGCACTAGAGCATCACATTTTGGCACTAGATCGTCACAATTTGGCACTAGAGAGTCACCTTTTTGCACCAGAGCATCACACTTTGGCACTAGAGCATCAAACGTTGGCACTGGAGCGTCACACTTTTACACTAGAGAATCACACGTTGGCACTAGAGCTTCACGCTTTGGCACTAGAGCATCACACTTTGGCACTAGAGCCTCACACATTGGCACTATAACATCACACTTTGGCACTAGAGCCTTACACTTTGGCACTAGAGCTTCACGCTTTGGCACTAGAGCATCACACTTTGGCACTAGAGCCTCACACATTGGCACTATAACATCACACTTTGGCACTAGAGCCTTACACTTTGGCACTAGAGCGTCACACTTTGGTTCTAGAGCGTCACACTTTGGCACTAGAGCTCCACACTTTGGCACTAGAGAGTCACACTCTGGCACTAGAGCGTCACACTTTGGCACTAGAGCGTCACACTTTGGCACTAGAGCATCACACTTTGGCACTAGAGCTGTACACTCTGGCACTAGAGAATCACACTTTGGCACTAGAGCGTCACACTTTGGCACCAGAGCTTCACACTTTGGCACTATAGCGTCAAACTTTGACACTAGAGCGTCACACTTTGGCCCTAGAGCTTCACGCTTTGGCACTAGAGCGTCACACTTTGGCACTAGAGCCTCACACGTTGGCACTATAGCGTCACACTTTGGCACTAGAGCGTCACAGTTTGGCACTAGCGTGTCACACTTTGGCACTAAAGGATCACAATTTGGCACTAGCGCGTCACACTTTAGCACTAGAGCGTCACACTTTAGCACTAGAGCGTCACACTTTAGCACTAGAGCGTCACACTTTGGCAATAGAGTGTCACACTTTGGCACAAGAGCTTCATACTTTGGCACTAGAGCGTCGCACTTTGGTACTAGAGAGTCACACTTCGACACTACAGCTTCATACTTTGGCACTAGAGTTTCACACTTTGCCACAAGAGCATCACACTTTGGCACTAGAGCGTTACACTTTGACACTAGGGCGTCACACTTTGGCACTAGAGGTTCAGACTTTGGCACTAGAGCATCACACTATGGCACTAAACCGTCACACTTTGGTACTAGAGTGTCATACTTTGGCACTAGAGCTCCATACTGTGGCACTATAGCGTCACTGTTTGGCACTAGCGCATTCCACTTTGGCACCAAAGTATCACACTTTGGCACTAGAGCGTCACATTTTGGCACTAGAGCGTCTCCCTTTGGCACTAGAACTTGACACTGAGGCACGAGAGCGTCACACCTTGGCACTAGAGCATCCCTGTTTGGTACTAGAGCGTCAACCATTGGCACTAGAGCTTCGCATTTCGGCTATTGAGCATCACATTTTGGCACTAGGGCTCCACAGTTTGTCACTAGAGCGTCACACTTCCGCACTAGGGGATCACACTTTGGCACTAGAGCATCACATTCTGGCACTGGAGCATCACACTTTGGCAACACAGCGTCATACGTTGGCACTAGAGCGTTACACTTTGGCACTAGAGCATCACATTCTGGCACTGGAGCATCACACTTTGGCAACACAGCGTCATACGTTGGCACTAGAGCGTTACACTTTGGCACTAGAGAGTCATACTTAGGCAATAGAACGTCATACATTGGCACTTGAGCGTCAACCTTTGGCACTAGAGCGTCACACTCTGGCACTAGAGCTTCACACTTTGGCATTAGAGCTTCACACTTTGGCACTAGAACGTCATACATTGGCACTTGAGCGTCAACCTTTGGCACTAGAGCGTCACACTCTGGCACTAGAGCTTCACACTTTGGCATTAGAGCTTCACACTTTGGCACCAGAGCTTCACAGTTTGGTCCTAGATTGTTACACTTTGGTACTAGAGTGTCACACTTTGGCACTAGAGCGTCACACTTAAGCAGTAGAGCGTCAAATTTTGGCACTAGAGCGTCACACTTTTGCAGTAGAGCGTCACACTTTGGCGCTGAAGCGTCACACTTTTGCACTAGCGAATCACACTTTGGCACTATAGCTTCACACTTTGGTACTAGAGCTCCACATTTCGGCACTAGAGCGACACACACTGGCACTAGAGCGTCACCCTTTGGCACTAGAGCATCACACTTTGGCACTTAAGCATCACACTTTGGCACTAGTACGTCACACTTTGGCACTAGAGCGTCACACTTTGGCACTAGAGCTTCACACATTGGCACTAGAGCGTCACAGTTTGGCCCTAGAGAAACACAATCTGGCACTAGAGCTTCACACTTTGGCACTCAAGCTTTAGACTCTGGCACTAGAGCGTCACACTTTGGAACTAGAAAGCCACACTTTGGCACTAGAGCTCCACACTTTGGCACTAGAGCATCACACTTTGGCACTAGAGTGTCACAATTTGGCACTACAGCGTCAAACTTTGGCACTGGAGCATCACAATTAGGCACTAGAGCATCACACTTTGGCACTAGAACTTCACGCTTTTGCACTAGAGTGTCACACTTTGGCACAAGAGCCTCGCACTTTTGCACTAGAGCATCACACTTTGGCACTAGAACTTCACGCTTTTGCACTAGAGTGTCACACTTTGGCACAAGAGCCTCGCACTTTTGCACTAGAGCATCACACTTTGGCACTAGAACTCCACACTCTGGCACTAGAGCGTCACACTTTGGCACTATAGCATCACCCTTTGGCACTAGAGCTTCACACTTTGGCACAAGAGCATCACACTTTGGCACTAGAGCATCACACTTTGGCACTAGAACTCCACACTCTGGCACTAGAGCGTCACACTTTGGCACTATAGCATCACCCTTTGGCACTAGAGCTTCACACTTTGGCACAAGAGCATCACACTTTGGCAGTAGAGCTTCACACTTTGGCACTAGAGCGTCACACGTTGGCACTAGAGCTTCACAACTTGGCACTAGAGCCTCAAACTTTGGCACTAGAGCCTCACACTTTGGCACTAGAGCGTCACACTTTGGCACTAGAGAGTCACACTTTGGCACTAGAGCATCACACGTTGGCACGAGAGCGTCACACTTTGGCACTAGAGCGTCAAACTTTGGCACTAGAGCTTCACACTTTGTCACTAAAGTTTCACACTTTGGCACTAGAGAGTCACACTTTGGCACTAGAGCATCACACGTTGGCACGAGAGCGTCACACTTTGGCACTAGAGCGTCAAACTTTGGCACTAGAGCTTCACACTTTGTCACTAAAGTTTCACACTTTGGCACTAGAGCGTCACACATTGCCACTAGAGCGTCACACTTTGGCACTAGAGCATCACACTTTGGCACTAGATCGTCACAATTGGGCACTAGAGAGTCACACTTTGGCACCAGAGCATCACACTTTGGCACCAGAGCATCACACTTTGGCACTGGAGCGTCATACTTTTACACTAGAGCGTCACACTTTGGCACAAGAGCTTCACGCTTTGGCACTAGAGCATCACACTTTGGCACTAGAGCGTCACACTTTGGCACCAGAGCATCACACTTTGGCACTGGAGCGTCATACTTTTACACTAGAGCGTCACACTTTGGCACAAGAGCTTCACGCTTTGGCACTAGAGCATCACACTTTGGCACTAGAGGCTCAGACTTTGGCACTGTAGCATCACACTTTGGCACTAGAGCCTCACACTTTGGAACTAGAGCGTCACACTTTGGCACTAGAGTGTCACACTTTGGCAATAGAGCTCCACACTTTGGCACTAGAGAGTCACACTCTGGCACTAGAGCGTCACACTTTGGTTCTAGAGCGTAACACTTTGGCACTAGAGCTTCACACTTCGGCACTAGAGCATCACACTTTGGCACTAGATCCTCACACTTTGGCACTAGAGCGTCACACTTTGGCACTAGAGCGTCACACTTTGGCACTAGAGCTTTACACTCTGGCACTAGAGCATCACACTCTGGCACTAGGGCGTCACACTTTGGCACTAGAGCTTCATACTTTGGCACTAGAGCGTCACACTTTGGTACTAGAGCGTCACAATTTGGCACTAGAGCGTCACACTTTGGCACCAGAGCATCACAGTTTGGCACTAGAGCGTCAAACGTTGGCACTGGAGCGTGACACTTTGACACTAGAGCGTCACACGTTAACACTAGAGCTTCACGCTTTGGCACTAGAGCGTCACACTTTGGCACCAGAGCATCACAGTTTGGCACTAGAGCGTCAAACGTTGGCACTGGAGCGTGACACTTTGACACTAGAGCGTCACACGTTAACACTAGAGCTTCACGCTTTGGCACAAGAGCGTCACACTTTGGCACTAGAGCCTCACACGTTGACACTATAGCGTCACACTTTGGCACTAGAGCGTCACAATTTGGCACTAGAGCGTCACACTTTGGCACTAGAGCGTCACACTTTGGGACTAGAGCTCCACACTTTGGCACTAGAGCGTCACGCGTTGGCACCAGAGGGTCGCACGTTGGCACTAGAGGGTCACACGTTTTCACTAGAGCATCACAATTTGGTACTAGCGCGTCACAGTTTGTCACTGGATCATCACACTTTGGCACTAGAGCGTCACACTTTGGCACTAGAGTGTCACACTTTAGCACTAGAGCTTCACACTTTGGCACTAGAGCGTCACACTTTGGTACTAGAGCGTCACACTTTGGCACTACAGTTTCATACTTTGGCACTAGAGCGTCACAGTTTGGTACTAGAGCGTCACACTTTGGCAATAGAGCGTCACACTTTGGTACTAGAGCTTCCCACTTTGGCACTAGAGCGTCACAGTTTGGTACTAGAGCGTCACACTTTGGCAATAGAGCGTCACACTTTGGTACTAGAGCTTCCCACTTTGGCACTAGAGCGTCACACTTTGGTACGATAGCGTTACACTTTGTCACTAGAGCGGCACACTTTGGCACTATGGCTTTATAATTTGGCATTAGGGCTTCACACTTTGGCACTAGAGCGTCCCACTTTGGCACTAGAGCGTCACACTTTGGCACTAGATCTTCACAAACTGGCACAAGAGCGTCACACTTTGGAACTAGACCTTCACACTTTAGCACTAGAGCGTCACAATTTGGCACTAGAGCGTCACACTTTGGAACTAGAGAGACACACTTTGGCACTAGAGCGTCACACTTTGGCACAAGAGCGACACACTTTGGCACTAGAGCTTCATGTTAAATGTCTCTGCCCCTTGTTCAGTGTTGTAGGACGGATCAGGAATGCTCTGCCCCTTGTGGAGGTATGACCCCTAGATCCGTTGTAGTGTGACTCAACTATGCTCTGTCTCTTGTGAGATATGACCTGTGAGTACACCATGTGGGTGAGTGGTTGCCGTGGCCATTTTGTTGATTTGGCCAAGTGAGAGGTCATGAGTTCGATCCTGGCCCCATGCATATCTTGTTTGTTGTGGAAGCTTCCAAGAAAGAAAGTCCGTAGCTTCTTGGACGCTACATGGTTGGTCTGTCACCTTGACACTTGGATGCTTATGTGTCAAGCTCACAGTGCAAGTCTATTGGTGACGTGGCTGGTTCAGGCCACTTCCCAGGAATGTGCTTTTGAGTTCTAGGACTGGACAGACAGCTATAAAAGGACTTGTCTTGCATGCTGATCAATCAACCCTTGCTTGATGCTCTCTTGCGTATTGACGACTTGAGCTCTTCTTGAGATGTAATGCTAAGGCGTTAGTACTCTTGAAGGTGAAGTGTATGCCTGATTAAGTTTGGGGTGCATGACACATACCTGCAAAGGAAGAAGGTGTAAGAACCTTTGTGAGCTTTTCGGTTTCGCGGCTTCTCTGCCGGAGGTGGTTAGCTCAGTAGCTAACA
>SZWC01000838.1:167231-177445 GCA_023375785.1 Penium margaritaceum
TTAGTACTCTTGAAGGTGAAGTGTATGCCTGATTAAGTTTGGGGTGCATGACACATACCTGCAAAGGAAGAAGGTGTAAGAACCTTTGTGAGCTTTTCGGTTTCGCGGCTTCTCTGCCGGAGGTGGTTAGCTCAGTAGCTAACACTTCACACTTTGGCACTAGAGTGTCACCCGTTGGCACTAGAGCGTCACACTTTGGTACTAGAGCTTCACACTTTGGCATAAGAGCGTCACACGTTGGCACTAGAGCGTAACACTTTGGCACTAGGGCATCACACTTTGGCACTAGAGTTTCACACTTTGGCACTAGAGCATCACACTTTGGCACTAGAGCGTCACGCTTTGGTAATAGAGCGTCACACTTTGGCACAAGTGCTCCACATTTTGGCAGTAGAGCGTCACACTTTGGCACTAGCGCGTCACACTTTGGCACTAGAGTGTCACACTTTGGCACTAGAGCTTCACACTTTGGCACTAGAGCATCACACTTTGGCACTAGAGCGTCACGCTTTGGTAATAGAGCGTCACACTTTGGCACAAGTGCTCCACATTTTGGCAGTAGAGCGTCACACTTTGGCACTAGCGCGTCACACTTTGGCACTAGAGTGTCACACTTTGGCACTAGAGCTTCACACTTTGGCACTAGAGCATCACACTTTGGCACTAGAGCGTCAAACGTTGGCACCCGAGCATCACACATTGGCACTAGATCGTCACACTTTGGCACTAGAGCTTCACACTTTGGCACTAGGGTTTCACACGTTTGCACTAGAGCTTCACACTTTGGCACTAGAGCTCCACACTTTGGCACTAGAGCGTCAAACTTTGGCACCCGAGCATCACACATTGGCACTAGATCGTCACACTTTGGCACTAGAGCTTCACACTTTGGCACTAGGGTTTCACACGTTTGCACTAGAGCTTCACACTTTGGCACTAGAGCTCCACACTTTGGCACTAGAGCGTCAACCTTTGGCACTCGAGCGTCACACTTTGGCACTAGATCGTCACACTTTGGCACTAGAGCTTCACACTTTGGCACTAGAGCTTCACACTTTTGCACTGGAGCTTCACACTTTGGCACTAGAGCTCCACACTTTGGCACTAGATCGTCACACTTTGGCACTAGAGCTTCACACTTTGGCACTAGAGCTTCACACTTTTGCACTGGAGCTTCACACTTTGGCACTAGAGCTCCACACTTTGGCACTACAACGTCACACTTTAGCACTAGAGCTTCACACTTTTGCACTAGAGCTTCACACTTTGGCACCAGAGCTCCACACTTTGGCACTAGAGCTTCATGCTTTTGCACTAGAGCTTGACACTTTGGCACTAGAGCTTCACACTTTTGCACTAGAGCTTCACACTTTGGCACCAGAGCTCCACACTTTGGCACTAGAGCTTCATGCTTTTGCACTAGAGCTTGACACTTTGGCACTAGAGCTCCACACCTTGGCACTAGAGCGTCAAACTGTAGCACTTGAGTGTCACACTTTGGCACTGGAGTGACACACGCTGGCACAAGAGCATTACACTTTGGCACTAGGGCGTCACACTTTGGCACTAGTGCGTCACACTCTGGCACTAGTGCGTCACACTTTGGCACTAGAGCGTCGTACTTTGGCTCTAGAGCCTCACACATTGGCAATAGAGCATCACACTTTGGCACTAGAGCGTCACAGTTTGGCAATAAAGCTTCACAAATTGGCACTAGAGCGTCACACTTTGGCACTAGAGCGTCACACTTTGGCACTACAGCTCCACACTTTGGCACTAGAGCGTCACACTTTGGCACTAGAGCGTCACCCTGTGGCACTTGAGCTCCACACTTTGGCATTAGAGAATCACACTCTGACACTAGAACGTCACACTTTGGCACTAGGGGATCACACTGAAGTACTAGAGCTTCACACTTTGGCACTTATGCGTCACAGTTTGGTACTAGAGCATCACTCGTTGGCACTAGAGCGTCAACCATTGGCACTAGAGCTTCACATTTTGGCTATTGAGCATCAGATTGTGGCACTAGGGCTCCACACTTATTCACTAGAGCATCACATTTCGGCACTAAGGGATCACACTTTGGCACTAGAGCGTCACACGTTGCCACTAGAGCATCAAACTCTGGCACTAGAGCGTCAAACTTTGAACCTAGAGCATCACAATTTGGCACTAGAGCTTCACACTTTGGCACCACAGCGTCACACGTTGGCACTAGAGCGTCACACTTTGGCACTGAGATCCATACTTTGGCACTAGAGCGTCACACTTTGGCACTTGAGCGTCACACCCTGGCTCTAGCGAATCACACTTTGGCACTAGAGCTTCACACTTTGGTAATAGAGCTCCACACTTCGGCACTAGAGAGATACACACTAACACTAGAGCGTCACACTTTGGCACTAGAGCGTCACACTTTGGCAATAGTACGTCACACTTTGGCACTAGAGCGTCGCACTTTGGCACTAGAGCTTCACACATTGGCACTAGAGCGTCACACTTTGGCACTAGAGCGTCACACTTTGGCAATAGTACGTCACACTTTGGCACTAGAGCGTCGCACTTTGGCACTAGAGCTTCACACATTGGCACTAGAGCGTCAGACTTTGTCACTAGAGCGTCACAATTCGGCACTAGAGCTTCACACTTTGGCACTCAAGCTTTACACTCTGGCACTAGAGCGTCACACTTTGGCACTAGAGTGTCACACTTCGGCACTAGAGCATCACCCTTTGGCACTAGAGCGTCACACTTTGGCACTAGAGTGTCATAATTTGGGACTAGAGCGTCACATATTGGTACCAGAGCATCAAAAGTTGGCACTAGGGCGTCAAACGTTGGCACTGGAGTATCACACTTTGACACTAGAGCATCACACTTTGGCACTAGAGCTTCACGCTTTGGCACTAGAGTGTCACACTTTGGCACTAGAGCCTCGCACGTTTGCACTAGAGCATCACACTTTGGCACTAGAGCATCACACTTTGGCACTAGATCGTCACACTTTGCCACTAGAGCATCACACTTTGGCACTAGAGTATCACACTTTGGTACTAGATCGTCACAATTTGGCACTAGAGAGTCACACTTTCGCACCAGAGCATCACACTTTGGCACTAGAGCATCAAAAATTGGCACTGGAGCGTCACACTTTTACACTAGAGCGTCACACTTTGGCACTAGAGCTTCACGCTTTGGCACTAGAGCATCACACTTTGGCACTAGAGCGTCACACTTTGGCACTAGAGCGTCACACTATGGCACCAGAGCTCCACACTTTGGCACTAGAGAAACACACTTTGGCACTAGAGCGTCACACTTTGGCACTAGAGCGTCACACTTTGGCACTAGAGCTTCACACTTTGGCACTAGAGCGTCACACTTTGGCACTGGATCCTCACACTTTGGTACTAGAGCGTCACAATTTGGCACTATAGCGTCACAGTTTGGCACTAGAGCGTCACACATTGGCACTAGAGCGTCACACTTTGGCACTGGATCCTCACACTTTGGTACTAGAGCGTCACAATTTGGCACTATAGCGTCACAGTTTGGCACTAGAGCGTCACACATTGGCACTAGAGCGTCACACTTTGGCACTAGAGCGTCACACTTTGGAACTAGAGCTTTACACTCTGGCACTAGAGCATCACACTTTGGCACTAGAGCGTCACACTTTGGTACTAGAGCTTCATACTTCGGCACTAGAGCGTCACATTTTGGTACTAGAGCGTCACACTTTGGAACTAGAGCTTTACACTCTGGCACTAGAGCATCACACTTTGGCACTAGAGCGTCACACTTTGGTACTAGAGCTTCATACTTCGGCACTAGAGCGTCACATTTTGGTACTAGAGCGTCACAATTTGGCACTAGAGCGTCACACTTTGGCACGAGAGCATCACACTTTGGCACTAGAGCATCAAACGTTGGCACTGGAGCGTGACACTTTGACACTAGCGCATCACACTTTGGCACTAGAGCGTCACAATTTGGCACTAGAGCGTCACACTTTGGCACGAGAGCATCACACTTTGGCACTAGAGCATCAAACGTTGGCACTGGAGCGTGACACTTTGACACTAGCGCATCACACTTTGGCACTATAGCTTCACGCTTTGGCACTAGAGCGTCACACTTTGGCACTAGAGCCTCACTCGTTGACACTATAGCGTCACACTTTGGCACTAGAGTGTCACAATTTGGCACTAGAGTGTCACACTTTGGCACTAGAGAGTCACACTTTGGGACTAGAGCTCCACACTTTGGCACTAGAGAGTCACTATTTGGCACTAAAGCATCACACTTTGGCACTAGAGCGTTACACTTTGGCACTAGGGCGTCACAAATTGGCACTAGCGCATCACAGTTTGGCACTGGAGCGTCACACTTTGGCACTAGAGCGTTACACTTTGGCACTAGGGCGTCACAAATTGGCACTAGCGCATCACAGTTTGGCACTGGAGCGTCACACTTTGGCACTAGAGCGTCACAATTTCGCACTAGAGTGTCACACTTTGGCACTAGAGCGCCACACGTTGGCACTAGAGCGTCACACATTGGTACTAGAGCATCACACATTGACACTACAGCTTCATAATTTGGCACTAGAGCGTAACACTTTGGCATTAGAGCTTCACACTTTGGCACTAGAGCGCCACACGTTGGCACTAGAGCGTCACACATTGGTACTAGAGCATCACACATTGACACTACAGCTTCATAATTTGGCACTAGAGCGTAACACTTTGGCACTAGCGTTTCACACTTTGGTACAAGAGCATCACACTTTGGCACTAGATCATCACACTTTGACACTAGGGTGTCACACTTTGGCACAAGAGGTTCAGATTTTGGCACAAGAGCATCACAATTTGGCACTAGACCGTCACACTTTGGATCTAGAGCGTCACACTTTGGCAATAGAGCTCCACACGTTGGCACTATAGCGTCACTGTTTGGCAATAGCGCATTCCACATTGGCACTAGAGTATCACACTTTGGCACTAGAGCGTCACATATTGGCACTAGAGCATCTCTCTTTGGCACTAGAACTTCATACTGAGGCACTAGAGCGTCACACTTTGGCCCTAGAGCATCACTCTTAGCACTAGAGCGTCAACCATTGGCACTAGAGCTTCACATTTTGGGTATTGAGCATCACATTTTGGCACTAGGACAACACACTTTGTCACTAGAAAGTTACACTTCGGCACTAGGGGATCACACTTTCGCACTAGAGCGTCACACTTTGGCACAAGAGCGTCAAACGCTAGCACTAGAGCGTCAAACTTTGGAACTAGAGCATCACACCTTGGCACTAGAGCTTCACACTTTGGCACCACAGCGTCACACGTTGGCACTAGAGCGTCACACTTTGGCACTAGGGAGTCATACTTTGGCACTAGAACGTCATATTTTGGCACTTGAGCATCAACCTTTGGCACTAGAGCGTCACACTCTGGCACTAGAGCTTCATACTTTGGCATTAGAGCTTCACACTTTGGCACCAGAGCTTCACAGTTTGGCCCTAGATCATCACACTTTGGCACTAAAGTGTCACACTTTGGCACTAGAGCGTCACACTTTGGCAGTAGAGCGTCACACTTTGGAACTAGCAAATCACACTTTGGCACTAGAGCTTCACACTTTGGTACTAGAGCTCCACAATTCGGCACTAGAGCGACACACACTGGCACTAGAGCGTCACACTTTGGAACTAGAGCATCACACTTTGGCACTAGAGCGTCACACTTTGGCACTAGTACGTCACACTTTGGCACTAGAGCGTCACAATTTGGCAATAGAGCTTCACACTTTGGCCCTCAAGATTTACACTCTGGCACTAGAGCGTCACACTTTGGCACTAGTACGTCACACTTTGGCACTAGAGCGTCACAATTTGGCAATAGAGCTTCACACTTTGGCCCTCAAGATTTACACTCTGGCACTAGAGCGTCACACTTTGGCACTAGAGCGTCAGACTTCGGCACTAGAGCTTCACACTTTGGCACTAGAGTTCACAATTTGGCACCAGAGTGTCATAATTTGGCACTAGAGCGTCACACTTCGGCACCAGAGCATCAAAATTTGGGACTAGAGCGTCAAACTTTGGCACTGGAGCATCACACTTTGACACTAGAGAATCACACTCTGGCACTAGAGCTTCACGCTTTGGCACTAGACATCCACACTTTGGCACTAGAGCATCACACTTTGGCACTATAGCATCACCCTTTGGTACTAGAGGTTCACACGTTGGCACTAGAGCATCACACTTTGGTACTAGAGCCTCACACTTTGGCACTAGAGCGTCACACTTTGGCACTAGAACGTCACAACTTGGCACTCGAGCCTCAAACCTTTGCACTAGAGCGTCACACTTTGGCACTAGAGCATCACACTTTGCCACTGGAGCATCACACTTCGGCACTAGAGCATCACACTTTGGCAGTAGATCGTCACAATTTGGCACTAGAGAGTCACACTTTGGCACCAGAGCATCACAATTTGGCACTAAAGCTTCACACTTTGTCACTAAAGTGTCATACTTTGGCACTAGAGCGTCACACTTTGCCACTAGAGCATCCCACTTTGGGACTACAGCATCACACTTTGGCACTAGATCATCACAGTTTGGCACTAGCGAGTCACACTTTGGCACCAAGGCATCACACTTTGGCACTAGAGCATCAAACGTTGAATTGGAGTGTCACACTCTTACACTAGAGCGTCACACTTTGGCACTAGAGCTTCACGCTTTGGCACTAGAGCATCACACTTTGGCACTAGAGCCTCATACTTTGGCACTAGAGCGTCACACTTTGGCACTAGAGCTTCACGCTTTGGCACTAGAGCATCACACTTTGGCACTAGAGCCTCATACTTTGGCACTAAAGCGTCACACTTTGGCACTAGAGCATCACACTTTGGCACTAGAGCGTCACACTTTGGCACTAGAGGGTCATACTTTGGCTAAAGAGCGACACCCTTTGGCACTAGAGCTTAACACTTTGGCACTAGAGCGTCACACGTTGGCACTAGAGCCTCACACTTTGGCACTGGAGCATCACACTTTTGCACAGCCTCACACTTTGGCACTAGAGCGTCACACTTTGGCACAAGAGCGTCACACTTTGGCACTAGTGCGTCACACTTTGGCACTAAAGCGTCACAGTTTGGCACTAGAGCTTCACACATCGGCACTTGAGCGTCACCTTTTGGCACTAGAGCATCACACTTTGGCACTAGAGCGTCACACTTTGGCACTGGAGCTTCGCATTTTTGCACTAGAGCTCCACACTTTGGCACTAGAGCTCCACACATTGGCACTAGAGTATCACACTTTGGCACTAGAGTGTCACACTTTGGCACTGGAGCTTCGCATTTTTGCACTAGAGCTCCACACTTTGGCACTAGAGCTCCACACATTGGCACTAGAGTATCACACTTTGGCACTAGAGTGTCACACTTTGGCACTAGAGCGTCACACTTTGGCACTAGAGAACCACACTTTGGCTGTAGAACTTCACACTTTGGTACTATAGCTGCACACTTTGGCACTAAAGCGACACACGCAGGCACTAGTGCATCACACTTTGGCACTAGAGAACCACACTTTGGCTGTAGAACTTCACACTTTGGTACTATAGCTGCACACTTTGGCACTAAAGCGACACACGCAGGCACTAGTGCATCACACTTTGGCACTAGAGCGTCACACTTTGGTACTAGAGCGTCACACTTTGGCACTAGAGCTTTGCACATTGGCACTACAGCGTCACACTTTGGGACTAGAGCGTCACACTTTGGCACTAGAGCTTCACACTTTGGCAGTAGAGAATCACACTTTGGCACTAAAGCGTCACACTTTGGCACTAGAGCTTCATACTTTGGCTCTGGAGCGTCACACTTTGGTACAAGAGCATCACAATTTGGCACTAGAGCGGCACACTTTGGCACCAGAGCATCACACTTTGGCACTAGAGCGTCAAACTTTGGTGGTGGAGCGTCACAGTTTGACACTAGAGGGTCACACTTTGGCACTAGAGCTTCACGCTTTGGCACTAAAGCGTCAGACTTTGGCACTAGAGCCTCACACTTTGGCACTATAGCGTCACACTTTGGCACTAGAGCGTCACAATTTGGCACTAGAGCGTCACACTTTGGCACTAGAGCTCCACACTTTGGCACTATAGAGTCACGCTTTGGCACTAGAGTGTCATACTTTGGCAATAGAGGGTCACACTTTGGCACAAGAGCATCAGCATTTGGCACCAGCGCGTCACACTTTGGCACTGGAGCGTCACACGTTGGTTCTAGAGCGTCACACTTTGGCACTAGAGTGTCATACTTTGGCACTACAGCTTCACACTTTGGCACAAGAGCGTCACACGTTTGCACTAGAGCATCACACTTTGCCACTAGAGCTTCATACTTTGGCACTAGAGAGTCATAGTTTGGTACTAGAGTGTGGCCGTTTGGCACTAGAGCGTCACACTTTGGTACTAGAGCTTCCCACTTTGGCACTAGAGCGTCGCACTTTGGTACAATAGCGTCACACTTTGGCACTAGAGCGACACACTTTGGCACTAGAGCGTCACACTTTGTCACTAGAGCGTCACACTTCGGCACTAGAGCTCCAAACTGTGGAACTAGGGCGACACACTTTGGCACTAGAGCGTCACACTTTGTCACTAGAGCGTCACACTTCGGCACTAGAGCTCCAAACTGTGGAACTAGGGCGACACACCCTGGCACTAGAGCTTCATACTTTGGCACGAGGGCTTCACACTTTGGCACTAGAGCGTCACACTTTGGCACTAGTGCGTCACATTTTGACACTAGACCGCCACACTTTGGCACTAGAGCTTCACACATTCCCACTTGAGCGTCACACTTTGGCACTAGAGCGTCACACTTTGGCACTAGAGCGCCACACTTTGGCACTGGAGCTTCACACTTTTGCACGAGAGCTTCACACTTTGGCACTGGAGCTCCACAATTTGGCACTAGAGCGTCACACTTTGGCACTAGAGCGTCACACTTTGGCACTAGAGAATCACACTTTGGCACAAGAGCTTCACACTTTGGTACTAGAGCTCCACACATCGGCACTAGAGCGACACACGCTGGCACTAGAGCATCACACTTTGGCACTAGAGTATCACATTTTGGCAGCAGAGCGTCACACTTTGGCACTAGTACGTCACACTTTGGCACTAGAGCATCACACGTTGGCACTAGAGCTTCACACATTGGCACTAGAGTATCACATTTTGGCAGCAGAGCGTCACACTTTGGCACTAGTACGTCACACTTTGGCACTAGAGCATCACACGTTGGCACTAGAGCTTCACACATTGGCACTAGGGTGTCACACTTTGGCAATACAGTGTCACAATTTGGCACTAGAGCTTCACACTTTGGCACTAAAGCTTCACACTTTGGCACTAGATCGTCACACTTTGGCACTAGAGCGTCACACTTTGGCACTAGAGCTCCACACTTTGGCACTACGTGGTCACACTCTGGCACTAGAGCGTCACAATCTGGCACTACAGCGTCACACTTTGGCACCACAGCATAAAAAATTGGCACTAGAGCGTTAAACTTTGGCACTGGAGCATCACACTTTGACACTAGAGCGTCACACTTTGGCACTAGAGCGTCACACTTTGGCACGAGAGCCTCACACTTTGGCGCTGGAGCGTCACACTTTGGCACTAGAGCGTCACACTTTGGCACTAGAGCGTCACACTTTGGCACTAGTGCGTCACACTTTTGCACTAAAGCATCACAGCTTGGCACTAGAGCTTCACACATCGGCACTTGAGCGTCGTACTTTGGCACTAGAGCGTCACACTTTGGCACTATAGTGTCTCACTTTGGCACTGGAGCTTCCCACTTTTTCACTCCAGCTTCACACTTTGGCACTAGAGCTCCACACTTTGGCACTAAAGCGTCACACTGTGGCATTAGAGAATCACAATTTGGATGTAGAGCTTCACACTTTGGTACTATAGCTCTACACTCTGGCACTAGAGCAACACACACAGGCACTCGAGCGTCACACTTTGGCACTAGAGCGTCACACTTTGGCACTAGAGCGTCACACTTTGGCACTAGAGCGTCACACATTGGCACTAGAGCGTCACACTTTGGCACTAGAGCGTCACACTTTGGCACTAGAGCGTCACACTTTGGCACTA
>SZWC01000838.1:178627-190412 GCA_023375785.1 Penium margaritaceum
CACTTTGGCACTAGAGCGTCACATTTTGGAACTAGAGCGTCACAATTTGGCACTTAAGCTTCGCAATTTTGCACTCGAGCTTCACACTTTGGCACTAGAGCTCCACACTTTGGACTAGATCGTCACACTTTGGCACTAGAGCATCACACTTTGGCACTAGAGCGTCACACGTCGGCACTAGAGAATCACACTTTGGCAGTAGAGCTTCACACTTTGGTACTATAGCTCCACACTTTGGCTCTAGAGCGACACACACAGGCACTCGAGCGTCACACTTTGGCACTAGAGCGTTACACTTTTGCACTAGAGCGTCACACTTTGGCAGTAGTGCGTCACACACCGGCACTAGAGCGTCACACTTTGGCACTAGAGCAACACACTTTGGCACTAGAGCTTCACACTTTGGTACTAGAGCATCACACTTTGGCACTAAAGCGTCACACTTTGGCACTAGAGCGTCACACTTTGGCACTAGAGCAACACACTTTGGCACTAGAGCTTCACACTTTGGTACTAGAGCATCACACTTTGGCACTAAAGCGTCACACTTTGGCACTAGAGAGTCACACTTTGGCACTAGAGCTTCATACCTTGGCACTAGAGCGTCACAGTTTTGTACTAGAGCGTCACCTTTCGGCACTAGAGCGTCACACTTTGGTACTAGAGCTTCCCACTTTGGCACTAGAGTGCCACACTTTGGTACGATAGCGTCACACTTTGGTACTAGAGCGTCACACTTTGGCACTAGAGTGTCACACTTTGTCACTAGGGTGTCACACGTTGGTACTAGAGCGTCACACTTTGGCACTAGAGCTTCACGCTTTGGCACTGGAGTGTCACACTTTGGCACTAGAGTCGTACCCTTTTGAAATAGAGCATCACACATTGGCACTAGAGCTCCACACTTTGGCACTAGAGCGTCATACTTTGGCAATAGAGCGTCACCCTTTGGTACTAGAGCTTCATGCTTGGCACTAGAGCGTCACACTTGGCACTAGAGCCTCACACATTGGCATTGGAGCGTCACACTTTGGCACTAGAGCGTCACCCTTTGGTACTAGAGCTTCATGCTTGGCACTAGAGCGTCACACTTGGCACTAGAGCCTCACACATTGGCATTGGAGCGTCACACTTTGGCACTAGAGCGTCACACCTTGGCACTAGAGCGTCACACTTTGGCACTAGAGCGTCCCACTTTGGCACAGCCTCACACTTTGGCACTAGAGCGTCACACTTTGGCACTAGTGCGTCACACTTTGGCACTAGAGCTTCACAGTTTGGCACTAGAGCTTCACACATCGGCACTTGAGCGTCGCACTTTGGCAGTAGAGCGTCAGACTTTGGCACTAGAGTGTCACACTTTGGCACTAGAGCTTCACACATCGGCACTTGAGCGTCGCACTTTGGCAGTAGAGCGTCAGACTTTGGCACTAGAGTGTCACACTTTGGCACTGGAGCTTCGCAGTTTTACACTCGAGCTTCACACTTTGGCACTAGAGCTCCATACTTTGGCACTAGAGCGTCACGCTTTGGCACTAGAGCATCACACTTTGGCACTATAGCGTCACACGTTGGCAGTAGAGAATCACACTTTGGCAGTAGAGCTTCACACGTTGGTACTATAGCTCCACACTTCGGCACTAGAGAAACACATAGAGGCACTCGAGCGTCACACTTTGGCACTAGAGCGTCACACGTTGGCACTAGAGAATCACACTTTGGCAGTAGAGCTTCACACGTTGGTACTATAGCTCCACACTTCGGCACTAGAGAAACACATAGAGGCACTCGAGCGTCACACTTTGGCACTAGAGCGTCACACTTTGTCACTAGAGCGTCACAGTTTGGCACTAAAGCGTCACACATTGGCAATAGAGCGTCACACTTTGGCACTAGAGCGTCACACTTTGGCACTAGAGCTTCACACGTTGGCACTAGAGAATCGCACTTTGGCACTAAAGCGTCACACTTTGGCACTAGAGCGTCACAGTTTGGCACTAGAGCTTCATACCTTGGAACTACATCGTCACAGTTTGGTACTAGAGCGTCACCTTTTGGCACTGGAGCGTCACACTTTGGTACTAGAGCTTCCCACTTTGGCACTAGAGCGTCACACTTTGGTACGATAGCATCACACTTTGGCACTAGAGCGTCACACTTCCGCACTAGAGTGTTACACTTTGGCACTAGAGTGTCACACTTTGGCACTAGAGTGTCACACTTTGGCACTAGAGCTTCACACGTTGGCACTAGAGCTTCACACTTTGGTACTAGAGCTTCATACTTTGGTACTAGAGCGTTACCTTTTGGCACTAGAGCGTCACACTTTGGTTCTAGAGCTTCCCACTTTGGCACTAGAGCGTCACACTTTGGTACAATAGCGTCACACTTTGGCACTAGAGTGTCACACTTTGGCACTAGAGCATCACACTTTGGCACTAGAGCGTCACACTTTAGGACTAGAGCGTCACACTTTGGCACCAGAGCTTCACTCATCGGCACTAGAGCTCCAAAATGTGGAAATAGAGCGACGCACACTAGCACTAGAGCGTCACACTTTGGCACTAGAGCGTCACACTTTGGCACTAAAGCGTCACACTTCGGCACTAGTGCGTCACACTTTGACACTAGACCGTCACACTTTGGCACTAGAACTTCACACATTGGCACTTGAGCATCACACTTTGGCATTAGCGCGGCACACTTTGGCACTAGAGCGCCACACGTTGGCACTGGAGCTTCACACTTTTGCACGAGAGCTTCATACTTTGGCACTGGAGCTCCACAATTTGGCACTAGAGCGTCACACTTTGGCACTAGAGCGTCACACTTTGGCACTAGAGCGTCACACTTTGGCACTAGAGAATCACACTTTGGCACTAAAGCATTACAATTTGGCACTAGAGCTTCAAGCTTTGGCACTAGAGTGTCACACTTTGGTACTAGAGCATCACACTTTTGCACTAAAGCAAAACACTTTGGCACTAGAGCTCCATACTATGGCACTAGAGCGTCATACTTTGGTAATAGAGCCTCACCCTTTGGCACTAGAGCTTCACGCTTTGGCACTAGAGCGTCACACTTTGGCACTAGAGCTCCATACTATGGCACTAGAGCGTCATACTTTGGTAATAGAGCCTCACCCTTTGGCACTAGAGCTTCACGCTTTGGCACTAGAGCGTCACACTTTGGCACAAGAGCCTCACACTTTGGCACTGGATCATCACACTTTGGCACTAGAGCGTCACACCTTGGCACTAGAGCGTCACACTTTGGCATAGCCTGACACTTTGGCACTAGAGCATCACAATTTGGCACTAGAGCTTCACACTTTTGCACTAGAGCTTCACACTTTGTCACTATAGCTTCACACTTTGGCACTAGAGCGTATCACTTGGCACTAGAGCATCACAATTTGGCACTAGAGCTTCACACTTTTGCACTAGAGCTTCACACTTTGTCACTATAGCTTCACACTTTGGCACTAGAGCGTATCACTTGGCACTAGAGCATCACACTTTGGCACTAGAGCATCACACTTTGGCACTAGAGCGTCACACATTGGCACTAGAGCATCATACTTTGGCACTAGAGCGTATCACTTGGCACTAGAGCATCACACTTTGGCACTAGAGCATCACACTTTGGCACTAGAGCGTCACACATTGGCACTAGAGCATCATACTTTGGTAGTAGAGGGTCACACTCTGGCACTAGAGCGTCACACTCTGGCACTAGTGTGTCACACTCTGGCACTAGAGCGTCACACGTTGGAACTAGAGCGTCACACTTTGGCACTACAGCTCGACACTTTGGCACTAGAGCGTCACACTCTGGCACTAGTGTGTCACACTCTGGCACTAGAGCGTCACACGTTGGAACTAGAGCGTCACACTTTGGCACTACAGCTCGACACTTTGGCACTAGAGCGTCACACTTTGGCACTAGAGAGTCACAATTTGGCACTAGAGAGTCACACTTTAGCACCCGTGCATCACACTTTGGCACTAGAGCATCAAACTTTGGCACTTGAACATCGCAATTTGACACTAGAGCGTCACACTTTGGCACTAGAGAGTCACACTTTAGCACCCGTGCATCACACTTTGGCACTAGAGCATCAAACTTTGGCACTTGAACATCGCAATTTGACACTAGAGCGTCACACTTTGGCACTAGAGCTTCACGCTTTGGCACTAGAGCGTCACACTTTGGCACTAGAGCCTCACACTTTGGCAGTATAGCGTCACACTTTGGCACTAGAGCCTCACACTTTGGCACTAGAGCGTCACACTTTAGCACTAGAGCATCACACTTTGGCACTAGAGCTCCACACTTTGGTACTAGAGAGTCACACTCTGGCACTAGAGTGTCACACTTTGGCACTAGAGCGTAACAATTTGGCCCTAGAGCTTCACACTTTGGCACTAGAGCGTCACACTTTGGCAATAGAGCCTCACACTTTGGCACTAGAGCGTCACACTTTGGCACTAGAGCGTCACACTTTGGCACTAGAGCATCACACTTTGGTACTAGAGAGTCACACTCTGGCACTAGAGCGTCACACTTTGGCACTAGAGCGTAACAATTTGGCCCTAGAGCTTCACACTTTGGCACTAGAGCGTCACACTTTGGCACTAGAGCCTCACACTTTGGCACTAGAGCGTCACACTTTGGCACTAGAGCGTCACACTTTGGCACTAGAGCGTCACACTTTGGCACTAGAGCGTAACAATTTGGCCCTAGAGCTTCACACTTTGGCACTAGAGCGTCACACTTTGGCAATAGAGCCTCACACTTTGGCACTAGAGCGTCACACTTTGGCACTAGAGCGTCACACTTTGGCACTAGAGCTTCACACTGTGGCACTAGAGCATCACACCTTGGCACTAGAGCGTCACACTTTGGCAATAGAGCCTCACACTTTGGCACTAGAGCGTCACACTTTGGCACTAGAGCGTCACACTTTGGCACTAGAGCTTCACACTGTGGCACTAGAGCATCACACCTTGGCACTAGAGCGTCAAACTTTGGAACTAGAGCTTCATACTTTGGCACTAGAGCGTCACACTTTGGTACTAGAGCGTCACACTTTGGCACTAGAGCGTCACAGTTTTGCACTATAAAATCACACTTTGGCACTAGAGCGTCACAGTTTTGCACTATAAAATCACACTTTGGCACTAGAGCTTCACGCTTTGGTACTAGAGCCCCACACTTCGGCACTAGAGCCACACACGCTGGTCATATAGCATCACACTTTTGCACTAGAGCATCAAAATTTGGCACTAGAGCGTCATACTTTGGCACTAGTACGTCAAACTTTGGCACTAGAGCTTCACACATTGGCACTAGGGCGTCACACTTTGGCAATAGAGTATCACAATTTGGCACTAGAGCTTCACACTTTGGCACTAGTACGTCAAACTTTGGCACTAGAGCTTCACACATTGGCACTAGGGCGTCACACTTTGGCAATAGAGTATCACAATTTGGCACTAGAGCTTCACACTTTGGCACTAAATCTTCACACTTTGGCACTAGAGCGTCACACTTTGGCACTAGAGAATCACACGTTGGCACTACAGCTCCACACTTTGGGACTAGAGTGTCACACTTTTGCACTACAGCGTCAACATTTGGCACTAGAGTGTCAAACGTCGGCACTGGATCATCACAATTTGACACTAAATCGTCACACTTTGGCACTAGAGCTTCAAGGTTTGGCACTAGAGTGTCACACTTTGGCACTAGAGCCTCAGCCTTTTGCACTAGAGCATCACACTTTGGCACTAGAGCTCCACACTTTGGCACTAGAGCGTCATACTTTGGCAATAGAGCGTCACCCTTTGGCACTAGAGCCTCAGCCTTTTGCACTAGAGCATCACACTTTGGCACTAGAGCTCCACACTTTGGCACTAGAGCGTCATACTTTGGCAATAGAGCGTCACCCTTTGGTACTAGAGCTTCACGCTTTGGCACTAGAGCATTACACTTTGGCACTAGAGCCTCACACATTGGCACTGGAGCGTCACACTTTGGCACTAGAGCGTCACACCTTGGCACTAGAGCGTCACACTTTGGTACTAGAGCGTCCCACTTTGGCACAGCGTCACACTTTGGCACTAGAGCGTTACAATTTGGGACTAGAGCTTCACACTTTTGCACTAGAGCTTCACACTTTGGCACTAGAGCTCCACACTTTGGCACTAGAGCGTCACACTTGGCACTAGAGCGTCACACTTTGGCACTAGAGCGTCACACGTTGGCACTAGTGCGTCACACGTTGGCACTAGAGATTCACACTTGGGCACTATAGCGTCACACTCTGGCACTGGAGCGTCACACTCTGGCACTAGTGCGTCACACTTTGGCAATAGAGCGTCATACTTTGGCACTAGAGCTTCACACATTGGCACTAGAGCGTCACACTTTGGCACTAGAGCGTCACACTTTGGCACTAGAACGTGACACTTTGCCACTAAAGCCTCACACTTTGGCACTAGAGCGTCACACTTTGGCAATAGAGCGTCATACTTTGGCACTAGAGCTTCACACATTGGCACTAGAGCGTCACACTTTGGCACTAGAGCGTCACACTTTGGCACTAGAACGTGACACTTTGCCACTAAAGTGTCACACTTGGGCACTAGAGCTCCACACTTTGGCACGAGAACGTCACAATTTGGCATTAGAGAGTCACAATTTGGCACTAGAGAGTCACACTTTGGCACAAGAGCATCACACTTTGGCACTAGAGCATCAAACTTTGGCACTGGAGCATCGCACTATGACACTAGAGCGTCACACTTTGGCACTAGAGCTTCATGCTTTGGCACTAGAGCGTCACACTTTGGCACTAGAGCCTCACAGTTTGGCACTAAAGCGTCACACTTTGGCTCTAGAGCCTCACACTTTGGCACTAGAGCGTCACACTTTGGCACTAGAGCGTCACACGTTGGCACTAGAGCTCCACACTTTGGCACTAGAGAGTCACACTCTGGCACTAGAGTGTCACACTTTGGCACTAGAGCGTAACACTTTGGCAATAGAGCTTCACACTTTGGCACTAGAGCGTCACACTTTGGCACTAGAGCCCCACATATTGGCACTAGAGCGTCACACTCAGCACAAGAGCGTCACACTTTGGCACTAGAGCATCACACATTGGCACTAGAGCGTCAAACTTTGGCACTAGAGGGTCACACTTTGGCACTAGAGCTTCACACCTTGGCACTAGAGCATCACACTTTCTCACTAGAGCATCACACTTTGGCACTAGAGCTTCATATTTTGGCACTAGAGCGTCACACTTTGGTACTACAGCGTCACAATTTGGCTTTAGAGCGTCACACTTTGGCACCAGAGCATCACAATTTGGCAGTAGAGCGTCAAACGTTGGCACTGGAGCGTCACAGTTTGGCACTAGAGCGTCACACTTTGGCACTGGAGCATCACACTTTTGCACTAGAGCGTCACACTTTGGCACTAGAGCTTCATATTTTGGCAACGGAGCGTCAAACGTTGGCAATAGAGCGTCGTACTTTGACACTAGAGCGTCACACTTTAGCACTTGAGCTTCATGCTGTGGCCCTAGAGCGTCACACTTTGGCACTAGAGCCTTACACTTTGGCATTATAGCATCACACATTGAAACTAGAGCGCCACAATTTGGTGCTAGAGCGTCACACTTTGGCACTAGAGCGTCACACTTTGGCACTATAGATCCACACTTTGGCACTAGAGAGTCACACTTTGGCACTAGAGCATCACTCTTTGGCACTGGAGCGTAACACTTTGGCAGTAGAGCCTCACACTTTGGCACTATAGATCCACACTTTGGCACTAGAGAGTCACACTTTGGCACTAGAGCATCACTCTTTGGCACTGGAGCGTAACACTTTGGCAGTAGAGCCTCACACTTTGGCACTAGAGTGTCACAGTTTGGCACTAGAGCTTCACACTTTGGCACTAGAGCGTCACACTTTGGCACTAGAGCGTCACAGTTTGGTACTAGAGCGTCACACTTTGGCACGGGAGCGTCACACTTTGGTACTAGAGCTTCCCACTTTGGCACTAGAGCGTCACACTTTGGTACGATAGCGTCACACGTTGGCACTAGAGCGTCTCACTTTGGTACTAGAGCATCCCTCTTTGGCACTAGAGCGTTACAATTTGGCACTAGAGCATCGCACTTTGGCACTGGAGCGTCACACTTTGGCACTAGAGCGTCACACTTTGGCACTAGAGCTTCACACTTTGGCTCTAGGGCTTGACACTTTGGCACTAGACCATCCCATTTTGGCACTAGAGCGTCGCACTTTGACACTAGAGCTTCACACTTTGGCACTAGAGCGTCACACTTTGGAACTAGAGCTCCACACTTTAGCACTAGAGCGTCACACTCTGGCACTAGGGTGTCACATGTTGGAACTAGAGAGACACAATTTTGCACTAGAGCATCACACTTTGGCACAAGAGCAACACACTTTGGCACTAGAGCTTCACACTTTTGCACTAGAGTGTCATCCTTTAGCACTAAAGCGTTACACTTTGGCACTAGAGTTTCACACTTTGGCACACGAGCATGACTCTTTGGCACTAGAGGGTCACACTTTGGTTCTAGAGCATTACATTTTGGCACTACAACTCCACAATTTGGCACTAGAGCGTCACACTTTGGCACTAGCGCGTCACACTTTGGCACTAGAGCATCACACTTTGGCAAAACAGGGTCACACTTTGGTACTAGAGCAACATACTTTGGCACTATAGCTTCACACTTTGGCACTAGAGTTCCACACTTCGGCACTAGAGCGTCACACTTTGGCACTAGAGCGTCACACTTTGGCACTAGAGCGTCACACTTTGGCACTAGAGCTTCACACTTTGGCACTAGAGCGTCACACTTTGGCACTAGAGCGTCACAGTTTGGTACTAGAGCGTCACACTTTGGCACGGGAGCGTCACACTTTTGGTACTAGAGCTTCCCACTTTGGCACTAGAGCGTCACACTTTGGTACGATAGCGTCACACGTTGGCACTAGAGCATCTCACTTTGGTACTAGAGCATCCCTCTTTGGCACTAGAGCGTTACAATTTGGCACTAGAGCGTCGCACTTTGGCACTGGAGCGTCACACTTTGGCACTAGAGCGTCACACTTTGGCACTAGAGCTTCACACTTTGGCTCTAGGGCTTGACACTTTGGCACTAGAGCATCCCATTTTGGCACTAGAGCGTCGCACTTTGACACTAGAGCTTCACACTTTGGCACTAGAGCGTAACACTTTGGAACTAGAGCTCCACACTTTAGCACTAGAGCGTCACACTCTGGCACTAGGGTGTCACACGTTGGAACTAGAGAGACACAATTTTGCACTAGAGCATCACACTTTGGCACAAGAGCAACACACTTTGGCACTAGAGCTTCACACTTTTGCACTAGAGTGTCATCCTTTAGCACTAAAGCGTTACACTTTGGCACTAGAGTTTCACACTTTGGCACACGAGCATGACTCTTTGGCACTAGAGGGTCACACTTTGGTACTAGAGCATTACATTTTGGCACTACAGCTCCACAATTTGGCACTAGAGCGTCACACTTTGGCACTAGCGCGTCACACTTTGGCACTAGAGCATCACACTTTGGCAAAACAGGGTCACACTTTGGTACTAGAGCGACATACTTTGGCACTATAGCTTCACACTTTGGCACTAGAGTTCCACACTTCGGCACTAGAGCGTCACACTTTGGCACTAGAGCATCACACTTTGGCACTAGAGCGTCACACTTTGGCACTAGAGCGTCACACTTTGGCACTAAAGCTTCACACTTTGGTACTAGAGCTTCACACTTTTGCACTAGAGCTTCACACATTGGCACTAGAGCTCCACACTTTGGCACTAGAGCTTCATAATTATGCACTAGAGCTTCACACTTTAGCACTAGAGCTCCACACTCTAGCACAAGATTGTTACACTTTGGCACTAGAGCTTCACACTTTGGCACTAGAGCGTCACAATTTGGCACTAGAGCTCCACACTCTAGCACAAGATTGTTACACTTTGGCACTAGAGCTTCACACTTTGGCACTAGAGCGTCACAATTTGGCACTAGAGCCTCACACGTTGGCACTATAGCATCACACTTTGGCACTAGAGCATCACAATTTGGCATTACAGCATCACACTTTGGCACTAGAGCGTCACACTTTGGGACTAGAGCTCAACACGTTTTCACTAGAGAGTCACAATTTGGCACTAGAGCATCACTTTTTGGCACTAGAAGGTCACACTTTGGCACTAGAGCGTCACACTTTGGGACTAGAGCTCAACACGTTTTCACTAGAGAGTCACAATTTGGCACTAGAGCATCACTTTTTGGCACTAGAAGGTCACACTTTGGCACTAGAGCATCACAATTTGGCACTAGCGCGTCACACTTTGGCACTAGAGCGTCACACTTTAACACTAGAGTGTCACACTTTGGCACTAGAGCTTCACACTTTGGCACTAGAGCGTCACACTTTGGCACTAGAGCGTCACACTTTGGCACTAGAGCTACATACTGTGGTACTAGAGCGTCACAGTTTGGTACTAGAGCGTCACAATTTGGCACTAGAGCATCGTACTTTGGTACGATAGCATCATACTTTGGCACTAAAGATTACACATTGGCAATAGAGCGTCACACTTTGGCACTAGAGCGTTACAATCTGGCACTAGAGCATCGTACTTTGGCACTGGAGCGTCACACTCTAGCACTAGAGCGCCACACTTTGGCACTAGGGCTTCACACTTTGGCACTATAACTTCACACTTGGGCACAAGAGCGTCACACTTTGGAAGTAGAGCTTCACACTTCAGCAGTAGAGCGTCACACTTTGGCACTAGAGTGTCACTCTTTGGAACTAGAGAGACACACTTTGGCACTAGAGCTTCACACTTTGGCACTAGAGTGTCACACGTTGGCACTAGTGCGTCACACTTTGGCACTAGAGCTTCACACTTTGGCACAAGAGCGTCACACTTTGGCACTAAAGCGTCACAATTTGGCACTAGGGCATTACACTTTTGCACTAGAGTTTCATACTTTGGCACTAGAGCTTGACACTTTTGCTTTAGAGCTTCACACTTTGGCACTAGAGCTCCACACTTTGGCAATAGAGCGTCACACTTTGGCACTGGAGCATCACACTTTAGCACTTGAGCGTCACACTTTGGCACTAGAGCGAAACACGCTGGCACTAGAGCGTCACACTTTGGCACTAGAGCTCCACACTTTGGCAATAGAGCGTCACACTTTGGCACTGGAGCATCACACTTTAGCACTTGAGCGTCACACTTTGGCACTAGAGCGAAACACGCTGGCACTAGAGCGTTACACTTTGGCACTAGGCCATCACACTTTGGCACTAGAGCGTCACACTTTGGCACTAATGCATCACACTTTGGCATTAGAGCGTCACAATTTTGCACTAGAGCCTCACACATTGGCACTAGAGCATCACACTTTGGCACTAGAGCGTCACATTTTGGCACTAGAGCTTCACAAATTGGCACTTAAGCTTCACACTTTGGCACTAGAGCGTCACACTTTGGCACTAGAGCGTCACACTGTGGCACTTGAGCTGCACACATTGGCACTAGAGAATCACACTCTGGCACTATAGCCTCACACTTGGGCAATAGAGCGTCACACTTTGGCACTAGAGCGTCACACTTTGGCACTAGAGCGTCACACTTTGGCACTAGAGCGTCACACTTTGGCACTAGAGCGTCCCA
>SZWC01000838.1:190477-213495 GCA_023375785.1 Penium margaritaceum
TAAAGCTTCACACTTTGGTACTAGAGCTTCACACTTTTGCACTAGAGCTTCACACATTGGCACTAGAGCTCCACACTTTGGCACTAGAGCGTCACACTGTGGCACTAGAGCTTCACACTTTTACACTAGAGCTTCACACTTTGGCACTAGAGCTTCATAATTTTGCACTAGAGCTTCACACTTTAGCACTGGAGCTCCACACTCTAGCACAAGATCGTTACACTTTGGCACTAGAGCTTCACACTTTGGCACTGGAGCGTCACAATTTGGCACTAGAGCCTCACACTTTGGCACTATAGCATCACACTTTGGCACTAGAGCATCACAATTTGGCATTACAGCATCACACTTTGGCACTAGAGCGTCACAATTTGGGACTAGAGCTCAACACGTTTTCACTAGAGAGTCACAATTTGGCACAAGAGCATCACTTTTTGGCACTAGAGGGTCACACTTTGGCACTAGAGCATCACAATTTGGCACTAGCGTGTCACACTTTGGCACTAGAGCGTCACACTTTAACACTAGAGTGTCACAATTTGGCACTAGAGCTTCACACGTTGGCACTAGAGCGTCACACTTTGGCACTAGAGCGTGACACTTTGGCACTAGAGCTACATACTGTGGCACTAGAGCGTCACAGTTTGGTACTAGAGCGTCACACTTTGGCACTAGAGCATCATACTTTGGTATGATAGCATCATACTTTGGCACTAAAGCGTCACACATTGGCACTAGAGCGTCACACTTTGGCACTAGAGCGTTACAATCTGGCACTAGAGCATCGTACTTTGGCACTGGAGCGTCACACTCTAGCACTAGAGCGCCACACTTTGGCACTAGGGCTTCACACGTTGGCACTAGGGCTACACACTTTGGCACTAGAGCGTCCCACTTTGGCACTAGAGCGTCACACTTTGGCACTATAACTTCACACTTGGGCACAAGAGCGTCACACTTTGGAAGTAGAGCTTCACACTTCAGCAGTAGAGCGTCACACTTTGGCACTAGGGCTTCACACGTTGGCACTAGGGCTACACACTTTGGCACTAGAGCGTCCCACTTTGGCACTAGAGCGTCACATTTTGGCACTAGAGCATCACACTTTGGCACTAGAGCGTCACGCTTTGGCACAAGAGCGTGACACGTAGGCACTGGAGCTTCCCACTTTTGCACTAGAGCTTCACAGTTTGGCACTATAGCTCCACACTTTGGCACTAGAGTGTCACTCTTTGGAACTAGAGAGACACACTTTGGCACTAGAGCTTCATACTTTGGTACTACAGCTCCATACTTCGGCAATAGAGCGACACACGCCGGCACTAGAGAGCCACACGTTGGCACTAGTGCATCAAAATTTGACACTAGAGCGTCACACTTTGGCACTAGGGCTTCACACGTTGGCACTAGGGCTACACACTTTGGCACTAGAGCGTCCCACTTTGGCACTAGAGCGTCACATTTTGGCACTAGAGCATCACACTTTGGCACTAGAGCGTCACGCTTTGGCACAAGAGCGTGACACGTAGGCACTGGAGCTTCCCACTTTTGCACTAGAGCTTCACAGTTTGGCACTATAGCTCCACACTTTGGCACTAGAGTGTCACTCTTTGGAACTAGAGAGACACACTTTGGCACTAGAGCTTCATACTTTGGTACTACAGCTCCATACTTCGGCAATAGAGCGACACACGCCGGCACTAGAGAGCCACACGTTGGCACTAGTGCATCAAAATTTGACACTAGAGCGTCACACTTTGGCACTAGGGCTTCACACGTTGGCACTAGGGCTACACACTTTGGCACTAGAGCGTCCCACTTTGGCACTAGAGCGTCACATTTTGGCACTAGAGCATCACACTTTGGCACTAGAGCGTCACGCTTTGGCACAAGAGCGTGACACGTAGGCACTGGAGCTTCCCACTTTTGCACTAGAGCTTCACAGTTTGGCACTATAGCTCCACACTTTGGCACTAGAGTGTCACTCTTTGGAACTAGAGAGACACACTTTGGCACTAGAGCTTCACACGTTGGCACTAGGGCTACACACTTTGGCACTAGAGCGTCCCACTTTGGCACTAGAGCGTCACACTGTGGCACTAGAGCTTCACACTTTGGCACTAGAGCTCCACCCGTTGGCACTAGAGCGTCAGAATTTGGCACTAGAGAGTTACACTTTGGCACTAGAGTGTCACACTTTGGCACTAGAGAATCACACTTTGGTACTAGAGCTTCATACTTTGGTACTACAGCTCCATACTTCGGCAATAGAGCGACACACACCGGCACTAGAGAGTCACACGTTGGCACTAGTGCATCAAAATTTGACACTAGAGCGTCACACTTTGGCACTAGAGGTTCACACATTGGCACTAGAGTGTCACAATTTGGAACTAGAGTGTCATAATTTGGCACTAGAGCTTCACACTTTGGCAATAAAGCTTCACACTTTTGGCACTAGAGCGTCACACTTTGGCACTAGAGCGTCACACTTGCGCACTAGAGCTCCACACTTTGGAACTAGAGCGTCACACTTTGGCACTAGAGCGTCACAATTGGGCTCTAGAGCGTCACACTTGGCACCAGCGCATCAAGCTTTGGCAGTAGAGCGTCAAACGTTGGCACTGGAGCATCACACTTTGACACGAGAACGTCACACTTTGGCACTAGAGCTTCACGCGTTGGCACCAGAATGTCACACTTTTGCACTACAACCTCACACGTTTGCACTAGAGCATCACACTTTGGTACTAGAGCTCTACACTTTGGCACTAGAGCGTCACACCTTGGCACTAGAGCGTCACCATTCGGCACTAGACCTTCACGCTTTGGCACTAGAGCTTCACACTTTGGCACTAGAGCCTCACACTTTGGCACTAGAGCATCACACTTTGGCACTAGAGCATCACACCTTGGCACTAGAGCGTCACACTTTGGCATAAGAGCGTCACACTTTGGTACTAGAGCATCACACTTTGGCACTAGAGCGTCACAATTTGGCACTAGAGCTTCACACTTTTGCACTAGAGCTTCATAGTTTGGCACTATAGCTCCACACTTTGGCACTAGAGTGTCACACTTTGGCACTAGAGCGTCACCCTTTGGCACTAGAGCGTCACACTTTGGCACTAGAGCGTCACACGTTGGCACTAGAGCGTCACACTTTGGCACTAGAGCGTCACACTTTGGCAATAGAGCATTGCAATTTGGCACTAGTGCGTCACACATTGGCACTAGAGCGTCACACTTTGGCACTAGAGCGTCACACGTTGGCACTAGAGCGTCACACTTTGGCACTAGAGCGTCACACTTTGGCAATAGAGCATTGCAATTTGGCACTAGTGCGTCACACATTGGCACTAGAGCGTCAGACTTTGTCACGAGAGCTTCACACATTGGCACTAGAGCGTCGCACTTTGGCACTAGAGCGTTACACTTTGGCACTAGAGCTTCACACTTTGTCACTACAGCTTCACAATTTGGCACTAGAGCTTCACACATTGGCACTAGAGCGTCGCACTTTGGCACTAGAGCGTTACACTTTGGCACTAGAGCTTCACACTTTGTCACTACAGCTTCACAATTTGGCACTAGAGCATCACACTTTGCCACTAGATCATCACACATTGGCACTAGAGCTCCAGAATTTGGCACTAGAGCATCACTTTGGCGCTAGATCGTCACAATTTGGCACTAGAGAGTCACACTTTGGCACCAGAGCATAACACTTTGGCACTAGAGGTTCACACATTGGCACTAGAGCTCCAGAATTTGGCACTAGAGCATCACTTTGGCGCTAGATCGTCACAATTTGGCACTAGAGAGTCACACTTTGGCACCAGAGCATAACACTTTGGCACTAGAGCATAAACCTTTGGCACTAGAGCGTCACACTTTGGCACTAGAGCTTCACGCTTTGGCACTAGAGTGTCGCACTTTGGCACTAGGGCCTCACACTTTGGCACTATAGCGTCACACTTTGGCACTAGAGCCTCACACGTTTGCACTAGAGCGTCACACTTTGGCACTATAGCGTCACACTTTGGCACTAGAGCTCCACACTTTGGCACTAGAAAGTCACACTCTGGCACTAGAGCGTCACACTTTGGCCCTCAAGCGTAACACTTTGGCACTAGAGCTTCATACTTTGGCACTAGAGCGTCACACTTTGGCACTAGAGCCTCACATTTTGGCACTAGAGCGTCACGCTTTGGCACTAGAGCGTCACACTTTGGCACTAGAGCTTCATACTTTGGCACTAGAGCGTCACACTTTGGCACTAGAGCCTCACATTTTGGCACTAGAGCGTCACGCTTTGGCACTAGAGCGTCACACTTTGGCACAAAAGCGTCGCAGATTGGCACTAGAGCGTCACACTTTGGCACTAGAGCGTCACACTTTGGCACCTGAGCTTCACACTTTGGCACTAGAGCATCACACTTGGGCACTAAAGCGTCACACTTTGGCACTAGAGCGTCACACTTTGGCACTAAAGCGTCGCAGATTGGCACTAGAGCGTCACACTTTGGCACTAGAGCGTCACACTTTGGCACCTGAGCTTCACACTTTGGCACTAGAGCATCACACTTGGGCACTAAAGCGTCACACTTTAACACTATAGCTTCATACTTTGGGTCTGGAGCCTCACACTTTGGTACGAGAGCATCACAATTTGGCACTAGAGCGTCACACTTTGGCACTAGAGCATCACACTTGGGCACTAAAGCGTCACACTTTAACACTATAGCTTCATACTTTGGGTCTGGAGCCTCACACTTTGGTACGAGAGCATCACAATTTGGCACTAGAGCGCCATACTTTGGCACCAGAGCATCATAATTTGGCACTAGAGCGTCAAACTTTGGCGCTGGAGCGTCACATTTCGACACTAGAGCGTCACACTTTGGCAGTAGAGCTTCAAGCTTTGGCACTAGAGCGTCAGACTTTGCCACTAGAGCGTCACACTTTGGCACTATAGCGGCACACAGTGGCACTAGAGCGTCAAACTTTGGCGCTAGAGCGTCACACTTTGGCAGTAGAGCTTCAAGCTTTGGCACTAGAGCGTCAGACTTTGCCACTAGAGCGTCACACTTTGGCACTATAGCGGCACACAGTGGCACTAGAGCGTCAAAATTTGGCACTATAGCGTCCCACTTGGGCACTAGAGCTCCACACTTTGGCACTAGAGAGTCACACTTTGGCTCTAGAGTGTCACACTTTGGCACTAGAGCGTCAAAATTTGGCACTATAGCGTCCCACTTGGGCACTAGAGCTCCACACTTTGGCACTAGAGAGTCACACTTTGGCTCTAGAGTGTCACACTTTGGCACTAGAGGGTCACACTTTGGCACAAGAGCGTCACAATTTGGCACTAGCGCATCACATGTTGGCACTGGAGCGTCATACTTTGGCACTAGAGCGTCACACTTTGGCACTAGAGTGTCACACTTGGCACTAAAGCTTCACACTTTGGCACTAGAGCGTCACACTTTGGCACTAGAGCATCAGAATTTGGAACTAGAGCGTCATACTTTGGCACTAGAGCGTCACACTTTGGCACTAGAGTGTCACACTTGGCACTAAAGCTTCACACTTTGGCACTAGAGCGTCACACTTTGGCACTAGAGCATCAGAATTTGGAACTAGAGCGTCATACTTTGGCACTAGAGCGTCACGCTTTGGCACTAGAGCATCACACTTTGGCACTAGAGCTTCACACTTTGGCACTAGGGGTTCACACTTTGGCACTAGACCGCCCCACTTTGGCACTAAAGCATCACACTTTGGCACTAGAGCTTCGAACGTTGGCACTAGAGCGTCACACTTTGGAACTAGAGCTTCATACTTAGCACTAGAGCGTCACACTTTGGCACTAAAGTGTCACAGTTTGGAACTAGACTCACACACTTTGGCACTAGAGCATCATACTCTGGCACTAGAGCGACACACTTTGGCACTAGAGCGTCACACTTTGGCACTAAAGTGTCACAGTTTGGAACTAGACTCACACACTTTGGCACTAGAGCATCATACTCTGGCACTAGAGCGACACACTTTGGCACTAATGTTTCACACTTTGACACTCGAGTGTCACACTTTGGCACTAGAGCGTCACACTTTGGCACTATAGCGTCAAACTGTGGCACTAGAGCGTCACACGTTGGCAATAGTGCTTCACACTTTTGTACTATAGCTTCACACTTTGGCACTAGAGCTACATACTTTGGCACTAGAGCATAACACGTTGGCACTAGAGCTTCACACTCTGGCATTAGAGCGTCACACTTTGGCACTAGAGCATCACACTTTGGCACTAGAGCGTCATGCTTTGGCACTAGAGCGTCACACTTTGGTACAAGAGCTTCGCACTTCGGTACTAGAGCTCCACAGTTTGGCATACGAGCGACACACGCTAGCACTAGAGTGTCACACTTTGGCACAAGAGCATCACACTTTGGCACTAGAGCATCACACTTTGGCACTATTGCATCATACTTTGACACTAGAGCGTCACAGTTTGGCACTAGAGCTTCACACATCGGCACTTAGACGTCACACTTTGGCACTAGAGAATCACACTTTGGCACTAGAGCTTCTTAGTTTGGTACTACAGCTCCACACTTCGGCAGTAGAGCGACACACGCCGGCACTAGAGCGTCACACTTCGGCACAAGAGCATCACACTTTGGCACTAGAGAATCGCACTTTGGCACTAGAGCTTCACACATTGGCACTAGAGCGTCACACTTCGGCACAAGAGCATCACACTTTGGCACTAGAGAATCGCACTTTGGCACTAGAGCTTCACACATTGGCACTAGAGCGTCACACTTTGGGACTAGAGCGTCGTCATTTGGTACTAGAGCTTCACACTTTTGCACTAAAGCTTCACACTTCGGCACTAGAGCGTCACACTTTTGCACTAGAGCGTCACACTTGCGCATTAGAGCTCCACACTTTGGCACTAGAGCGTCACACTTTGGCACTAGAGCGTCACAAATGGGCACTAGAGCGTGACACTTTGGCACCGGAGCATCAAACTTTGGCAGTAGAGCGTCAAACTTTGGCACTGGAGCATCACACGTTGACACTAGAACATCACACTTTGGCACTAGAGCTTCACGCTTTGGCACTAGAGTGTCACAGTTTGGCACTAGAGCCTCACACGTTTGCACTAGAGTATCACACTTTGATACTATAGCTCCACACTTTGGCACTAGAGCATCAATCTTTGGCACTAGAGCGTCACCCTGCGGCACTAGAGCTTCACGCTTTGGCACTAGAGCATCACACTTTGGCACTAGAGCTCCACACTTTGGCACTAGAGCATCAATCTTTGGCACTAGAGCGTCACCCTGCGGCACTAGAGCTTCACGCTTTGGCACTAGAGCATCACACTTTGGCACTAGAGCCTGACACTTTGGCACTAGAGGGTCACACTTTGGCACTAGAGCGTCACACCTTGGCACTAGAGCGTCACACTTTGGCACTAGAGCGTCACACTTTGGCACTAGAGCATCACACTTTGGCACTAGAGCGTCACAATTTGGCACTAGAGCTTCACACTTTTGCACTAGAGCTTCACACTTTGGCACTAGAGCTCCACACTTTGGCACTAGAGTGTCACACTTTGGCACTGGAGCATCACACTTTGGCACTAGAACGTCACACTTTGGCACTAGAGCGTCACACGTTGGCACTAGAGCGTCACATTTTGGCACTAGAGCGTCACACTTTGGCACTAGAGCATTACACTTTGGCACTAGTGCATCACAGTTGGGCACTAGAGCATCACAATTTCGCACTAGAGTTTCACACATTGGCACTACAACGTCATACTTTGGCACTAGAGCGTCAGAATTTGGCACTAGAGCTTCACACTTTGGCACTAGAGCATCACAATTTCGCACTAGAGTTTCACACATTGGCACTACAACGTCATACTTTGGCACTAGAGCGTCAGAATTTGGCACTAGAGCTTCACACTTTTTCACTTAAGCTTCATACTTTGCCACAAGAGCGTCACACTTTGCCACTAGAGCGTCACACTTTGCCACTAGAGCATCAAACATTGGCACTAGAGCTCCACACTTTAGCACTAGAGCGTCACACTTTGGTGCTAGAGCGTCACAAATTGGCACTAGAGAGTCACACTTTGGCACCAGAGCATAACACTTTGGCACTAGACCATCGAACATTGGCACTAGGGCGTCACACTTTCGCACTAGAGCTTCACGCTTTGGCACTAGAGTATCGCACTTTGGTACTAGGGCCTCACACTTTGGCACTATAGCGTCACACTTTGGCACTAGAGCCTCACACTTTGGCACTGGAGCGTCACACTTTGGCACTATAGCGTCGCACTTTGGCACTAGAGCTCCTCACTTTGGCACTAGAGAGTCACACTCTGGCACTAGAGAGTCACACTTTGGCCATAGAGTGTAACACTTTGGCACTAGAGCTTCAAATTTTAGCACTAGAGCGTCACACTTTGGCACTAGAGCGTCACACTTTGGCACTAGAGCGTCACACTTAGGCACTAGAGAGTCACACTTTTGCACTAGAGCGTCACACATTAGCACTAGAGCGTGACACTGTGGCACTAGAGCGTCACACTTTGGCACTAGAGCTTCACACTTAAGCTCTAGAGCATCACACTTGGGCACTAAAGCGTCATACTTTGGCACTATAGCTTCATACTTTGGCTCTGGAGCATCACACTTTGGTACATGAGTGTCACGATTTGGCACTAGAGCATCACACTTTGGCACAAGAGCATCACACTTTGGCACTAGAGCGTCAAACGTTGGCGCTGGAGCGTCATATTCTGACACTAGAGCGTCACACTTTGGCACTAGAGCTTCACGCTTTCGCACTAGAGCGTCAGACTTTGGCACTAGCGCCTCACACTTTGGCACTATAGCGTCACACTTTGGCACTAGAGCTCCACACTTTGGCACTAGAGCGTCACAGTTTGGTACTAGAGTGTCACCGTTTGGCACTAGTGCGTCACGCTTTGGTACTAGAGCTTCCCACTTTGGCACTACACTGTCACACTTTGGTACGATAGCGTCAGACTTTGGCACTAGAGCGTCACACTTTGGCACTAGAGCGTCACACTTTGGTGCTAGAGCGTCACACTTTGGCACTAGAGCGTCACACTTTGGCACTAGAGCTTCACTCTTTGGCACTAGAGCTCCAAAATGTGGAACTAGAGCGACACACGCTAGCACTAGAGCGTCACACTTTGGCACTATAGCGTCACACTTTGGCACTAGAGCGTCACACTTTGGCACTAGTGCGTCACACTTTGACACTAGAGCGGCACACTTTGACACTAGAGCTTCACACATTGGCACTTGAGCGTCACTCTTTGGCACTAGAGCGTCACATTTTGGCACTAGAGAGTCACAAATTTGGCACTGGAGCTTCACACTTTGCACTAGAGCTTCACACTTTGGCACTAGAGCTCCACACTTTGGCACTTGAGCGTCACACTTTGGCACTCGAGCGTCACACTTTGGCACTGGAGCGTCACACTTTGGCACTAGAGAATGACACTTTGGCACTAGAGCTTCACACTTTGGTATTAGAAATCCACACTTGGGCACTAGAGGGACACACGCTGGCATTAGAGCATCACACTTTGGCACTAGAGCATCACACTTTGGCATTAAAGCGTCACACTTTGGCACTAGAGCTTCACACAATGGCACTAGGGCGTCACAATTTGGCACTAGAGCTTCACACTTTGGCACTAAAGCGTCACACTTTGGCACTAGAGCGTCACACTTTGGCACTACAGCTCCACACTTTGGTACTACACCGTTACATTTTGGCACTAGAGCTCCACACTGTGGCACTAGATAGTCACACTTTGGCACCAGAGCATCAAACATTTGCACTAGAGCGTAAAACTTTGGCACTGGAGCATCACACTTTGACACTAAAGCATCACACTTTGGCACTATAGTTTCAAGCTTTGGTACTAGAGTGTTACACTTTGGAACGAGAGCCTCACCCTTTTGTACTAGAGCATCACACTTTGGCACTAGAGCGTCATTCTGTGGCAATAGAGCGTCACCCTTTGGCACTAGAGCTTCACGCTTTGGCACCAGAGTGTCACACTTTGGCACTAGAGCCTCACACTTTGGCACTAGTGCGTCACACTTTGGCACTAGATCGTCACACCTTGGCACTAGAGCGTCACACTTTGGCACTAGAGCGTCACACTTTGACACAGCGTCACACCTTGGCACTATTGCATCACACTTTGGCACTAGATCGTCACACCTTGGCACTAGAGCGTCACACTTTGGCACTAGAGCGTCACACTTTGACACAGCGTCACACCTTGGCACTATTGCATCACAATTTGGCACTTGAGCTTAACACTTTTGCACTAGAGCTTCACACTTTGGCACTAGAGCTCCACACTTTGGCACTAGAGCATCACACATTCGCACGAGAGCGTCACACTTTGGCAGTAGAGCGTCACACTTTGGTACTAGAGCGTCACACTCTGGCACTAGTGCGTCACACTTTGGCACAAGAGCGTCACACTTTGGCACTAGAGCTTCACACATTGGCACTAGAGCGTCAGACTTTGGCACTAGAGCATCACAATTTGGCACTAGAGATTCACACTTTGTCACTAAAGATTCACACTTTGGCACTAGACCGTCACACTTTGCCACTAGAGCGCCGCACTTTGGGACTAGAGCTCCACACTTTGGCACTAGAGTGTCATACTTTGGCACTAGATCTTTACACTTTGGCACTAGAGCCTCACGCTTTGGCACTATAGTGTCACACTTTGGCACTAGAGCTTCACACTTTAGCACTAGAGCGTCACACCTTGGCACTAGAGCGTCACACTTTGGCACAAGAGCCGCACACTTTGGCACTAGAGAGTCACTCTCTGGTACTAGAGCGTCACACTTTGGCACTAGAGCCTAACACTTTGGCACTAGAGCTTCACACTTTGGCACTAGATTGTCACACTTTGGCACTAGAGAGTCACTCTCTGGTACTAGAGCGTCACACTTTGGCACTAGAGCCTAACACTTTGGCACTAGAGCTTCACACTTTGGCACTAGATTGTCACACTTTGGCACTAGATCCTCACACTTCGGCACTAGAGTGTCACACTTTGGCACAAGAGCGTCACACTTTGGCACTAGAGCGTCACACATTGGCACTAGAGCGTCACACTTTGGCACTAGAGCATCACACTTTGGCACTAGAGCTTCACACTTTGGCACCAGATCATCACACTTTGGCACTAGAGCGTCACACATTGGCACTAGAGCTTCATTCTTTGGCACTAGAGCGGCACACTTTAGTACTAGAGCATCACAATTTAGCTCTAGAGCGTCACACTTTGGAACCATAGCATCACACTTTGGCACTAGAGCGTCAAACTTTGGCACTTGAGCATCACACTTTGACACTAGAGCGTCACACTTTGGCACTAGAGCTTCAGGCTTTGGCACTAGAGCGTCATACTTTGGCACTAGAGCGTCAAACTTTGGCACTTGAGCATCACACTTTGACACTAGAGCGTCACACTTTGGCACTAGAGCTTCAGGCTTTGGCACTAGAGCGTCATACTTTGGCATTAGAGCCTCACACTTTGGCATTATAGCATCACACGTTGGCACTAGAGGGTCACAATTTGGCACTAGAGCGTCACACTTTGGCACTAGAGCATCACACTTTGGCACTAGCGCGTCACACTTTGGCACTAGAGCATCACACCTTGGCACTAGCGCGTCACACTTTGGCACTAGAGCGTCACACTTTGGCACTAGAGCGTCATACGTTGGCAATAGAGCTTCACAGTTTGGCACTAGAGCTTCACACTTTGGCACTAGAGCATCACACCTTGGCACTAGCGCGTCACACTTTGGCACTAGAGCGTCACACTTTGGCACTAGAGCGTCATACGTTGGCAATAGAGCTTCACAGTTTGGCACTAGAGCTTCACACTTTGGCACTATTGCGTCACATTTTTGCACTGGAGCATCACACTTTGGCACTATAGCGTCACACTTTGGCACTAGAGCGTCACACGTTGGCACTTGAGCGTCACACTTTGGCACTAGAGCTTCACACTTTGGCACTAGAGCGTCACACTTTGGCACTAGAGCGTCACACGTTGGCACTTGAGCGTCACACTTTGGCACTAGAGCTTCACACTTTGGCACAAGATCTTCACACTTTGGCACTAGAGCTCCACACTTTAACAGTAGAGCTTCATACTTTTGCACTAGAGCTTCACACTTTGGCACTAGAGCTCCACACTCTGGCACTAGAGCGTTACACTTTGGCACTAGAGCGTCACACTTTGGCACTACGGCGTCACACATTGGCACTAGAGCGTCACACTTTGGCATTAGAGCGTCACACTTTGGCACTAGAGCTCCACACTCTGGCACTAGAGCGTTACACTTTGGCACTAGAGCGTCACACTTTGGCACTACGGCGTCACACATTGGCACTAGAGCGTCACACTTTGGCATTAGAGCGTCACACTTTGGCACTAAAGCGTCAGACATTGGCACTAGAGCGTCATACTTTGGCACTAGAGCTCCACAATTTGGCACTAGAGCTTCACACTTTGGCACTAGAGCGTCACACTTTGGCATTAGAGCGTCACACTTTGGCACTAAAGCGTCAGACATTGGCACTAGAGCGTCATACTTTGGCACTAGAGCTCCACAATTTGGCACTAGAGCTACACACGCTGGTACAAGAGTCTTACACTTTGGCAGTAAAGTGTCACACTTTGGCACTAGTGCGTCACCCTTTGGCACTAGTGCGTCACACTTTGGCACCAGAGCATCACACTTTGGAACTAGAGCTTCACAATTAGCACTATAGCGTCACACTTTGGCACTAGAGCGTCACACTTTGGAACTAGAGCGAGACACTTTGGCACTAGAGCTTCACACTTAGACACTAGAGTGTCACACTTTGGCACTAGAGTGTCACACTTTGGCGCTAGAGCGTCACACTTTGGCACTAGTGCTTCACACTTCAGCACTAGAGCTCCACAATTTGGCACTAGAGCGACACACGCTGGCACCAGAGCGTCACACTTTGGCAGTGGAGCGTCACACTTTGGCTCTAGTGCGTAACACTTTGGCACTAGAGCATCACACTTTGGCACTATAGCTTCACATATCGGCACTTGAGCATCACACTTTGGCACTAGAGCGTCACGCTTTGGCACAAGAGCGTCACACTTTGGCACTAGAGCTCCACACTTTGGCACTAGAGCGTGACACTTTGGCACTAGAGCATCACAATGTGGCACTAGAGCTTCACACCTTGGCACCAGAGCATCACACTTTGGCACTAGAGCGTCACACTTTGGCACTAGAGCGTCACACTTTGGCACAAGAGCGTCACACTTTGGCGTTAGAGCGTCACATTTTCGCACTAGAGCTTCAAACTTTGGCATTAGAGCTCCACACTTTGGCACTAGCACGTCACACTTTGGCACTAGAGCTTCACACGTTTGCACTAGAGCTTCACACTTTGGTACTAGAGCTCCACACTTTGGCACTAGAGCGTCACACTTTGGCACTAGAGCGTCACACATTGGCACTAGAGCGTCACACTTTGGCACTAGAGCTTCACACGTTTGCACTAGAGCTTCACACTTTGGTACTAGAGCTCCACACTTTGGCACTAGAGCGTCACACTTTGGCACTAGAGCGTCACACATTGGCACTAGAGCGTCACATTTTGGCACTAGAACATCACACTTTGGCACTAGAGCGTCACACTTTGGCACTAGAGCTTCACACTTTTGCACTATAGCTTCATACTTTGGCACTAGAGCTCTACAAATTGGCACTAGAGCGTCACACTTTGGCACTAGAGAGTCACACTTTTGCACTTAAGCGTCACACTTTGGCACTAGAGCGTCACACTTTGGCACTAGAGCGTCACACTTTGGCACTAGAGCTTCACACTTAGGCACTAGAGCGTCACACTTTGGCACTAGAGCGTCACACTTTGGCACTAGAGCTCCACACTTTGGCACTAGAGCATCACACTTTGGCTCTAGAGCGTCACAATCGAGCATTATAGCTTCACACTTTGGCACCAGAGCACCACACTCTGGCACTAGAGCGTCAAACTGTGGCACTAGAGCATCACACTTTGGCTCTAGAGCGTCACAATCGAGCATTATAGCTTCACACTTTGGCACCAGAGCACCACACTCTGGCACTAGAGCGTCAAACTGTGGCACTGGAGCATCACACTTTGACACTAGAGCGTCATACTTTGGCACTAGAGCTTCACGCTTTAGCACTAGAGCATCATACTTTGGCACTACAGCTTCACACTTTGGCACTAGAGCGTCAGACTTTGGCATTAGAGCCTCACACTTTGGCACTAGAGCTTCACGCTTTAGCACTAGAGCATCATACTTTGGCACTACAGCTTCACACTTTGGCACTAGAGCGTCAGACTTTGGCATTAGAGCCTCACACTTTGGCACTAGAGCGTCACACTGTGGCACTAGAGCCTCACACTTTGGTACTAGAGCATCACACTTTGGCACTAGAGTGTCACACTTTGGCACTAGAGCGTCACACTTTGGCACTAGAGCTTTCCACTTTGGCACTAGACCTTCACACATTGGCACTAGAGCGTCACACTTTGGCACTAGAGCGTCACACTTTGGCACTAGAGCTTTCCACTTTGGCACTAGACCTTCACACATTGGCACTAGAGCGTCACACTTTTGCACTAGAGTTTCATACTTTGGCACTAGAGCGTCACATGCTGGTACTAGAGTGTCACGCTTTGGCACTAGAGTGTCAAACGTTGGTACTAGAGCTTCCCACTTTGGCACTAGAGTGTCACACTTTGGTAGGAGAGCGTCACACTTTGGCACTAGAGTGTCACACTTTGGTACTAGAGCGTCACACGTTGGCACTAGAGTATCACAATCTGGCACTAGAGCGTCACACTTTGGCACTAGAGCGTCTTAATTTAGCACTAGAGAGTCGCACTTTGGCACTAGACTTTCACACTTTGGCAATAGGACTTCACATTTTGGCACTAGAGCGTCACACTTTGGCACTAGAGCGTCTTAATTTAGCACTAGAGAGTCGCACTTTGGCACTAGACTTTCACACTTTGGCAATAGGACTTCACATTTTGGCACTAGAGCGTCCCACTTTGGCACTAGAGCATCACACGCTGGAACTAGAGCTTTGAACTTTGGCACTAGAGCGTCACACTTTGGAACTAGAGCTTCACACTTCAGCACTAGAGTGTCACACTTTGGCACTACAGCGTCACACTTTGGAACTAGAGCGTCACACTTTGGCACTAGAGCGTCACACTTTGGAACTAGAGCGTCACACTTTGGCACTAGAGCGTCACACTTTGGAACTAGAGCGACACACTTTGGCACTAGAGCTTCACACTTTGACACTATAGTGTCACACGTTGACACTATAGCGTCACACTTTGGCACTAGAGCGTCACACTTTGGCACTAGAGCATCACACTTTGGCACTAGAGCTTCACACTTTTGCACTAGAGATTCACACTTTGGCACTAGAGCTCCACACTTTGGCACAAGGTCGTCACACATTGGCACTAGAGCCTCATACTTTGGCACTAGAGCTTCACATGTTTGCTCTAAAGCCTCATTCTTTGGCACGAAAGCTCCACACTTTGGTACTAGAGCATCACAGTTTGGCACTAGAGCGTCACACTCTGGCACTAGAGCGTCACACTTTGGCACTAGAGCTTCACATGTTTGCTCTAAAGCCTCATTCTTTGGCACGAAAGCTCCACACTTTGGTACTAGAGCATCACAGTTTGGCACTAGAGCGTCACACTCTGGCACTAGAGCGTCACACTTTGGTACACGAGCGTCACACTTTGGCAGTAGAGCGTCACACTTTGGCACTAGAGCGTCACACTTTGGCACTAGAGCGTCACACTTTGGCACTAGTGCGTCACGCTTTGGCATTAGAGCATCCCACTTTGGCACTAGAGCTTCACACATTGGCACTTGAGCGTCACACTTTGGCACTAGAGCGTCACACTTTGGCACTAGAGCTTCACAGTTTGGCACAAAAGCTTCACAGTTTGGCACTAGAGCGTCACACTTTGGCACAAGAGCGTCACACTTTGGCACTAGAGCGTCACACTTTGGCACTAGAGCTTCACAGTTTGGCACAAAAGCTTCACAGTTTGGCACTAGAGCGTCACACTTTGGCACAAGAGCGTCACACTTTGGCACTGTAGCTCCACACTTTGGCACTAGAGCGCGACACTTTGGAACTAGATCGTCACAATTAGGGACTAGAGCTTCACACTTTGGCACCAGAGCATCACACTTTGGCACTGTAGCTCCACACTTTGGCACTAGAGCGCGACACTTTGGAACTAGATCGTCACAATTAGGGACTAGAGCTTCACACTTTGGCACCAGAGCATCACACTTTGGTACTAGAGCGTTGGCACTGGAGCGACACACATTGGCACTAGAGCGTCACACTTTGGCCCTAGAGCGTCACACTTTGGCGTAAAAGCGTCACATTTTGGCACTAGAGCTTCACACTTTTGCACTAGAGTGTCACACTTTGGCACTAGAGCTTCACACTTTTGCACTAGAGCTTCACATTTTTGCACTAGAGCTCCACACTTTGGCACTAGTGCGTCGCACTTTGCCGCTAGAGCGTCACACATTGGCACTAGAGCGTCACATTTTGGCACTAGAACCTCACACTTTGGCACTAGAGTGTCACACTTCGGCACTAGAGCTTCACAATTTGGCACTAGAGCTCCACAATTCGGCACTAGAGCGAAACACGCTGGTACTAAAGTGTCACACTTTGGCACTAGAGCACCACACATTGGCACTAGAGTGTCAAACTTTGGCACTAGTGGGTCACACTTAGGCACTAGAGCATCACGCTTTGGCATCAGAGCTTCACACATAGGTACTATAGCTTCACACTTTGGCACTAAAGCTTCACACTGTGGCACTGGAGCGTCACACTTTGGCACTAGAGCGTCACATTTGGGCACTATAGCTTCACACTTTGGCACTAAAGCTTCACACTGTGGCACTGGAGCGTCACACTTTGGCACTAGAGCGTCACATTTGGGCACTATAGCTTCACACTTTGGCACCAGAGCATCACACTTTGGTACTAGAGCATCAAACTTTGGCACTGGAGCGTCACACTTTGACAATAGAGCATCACACTTTGGCACTAGAGCTTCACGCTTTAGCACTAGAGTGTCACACTTTGGCACTAGAGCTTCACATGTAGGACTATAGCATCATACTTTGGTACCAGAGCGTCACACTTTGGTACTAGAGCGTCACACTTTAGCACTAGAGCATCACACGTTGGCACTAGAGCCTCACACTTTGGCACTAGAGCGTCACACTTAGGCACTAGGGCATCACACTTTTGCACTAGAGAGTCACACGTTAGCACTAGAGCGTGACACTGTGGCACAAGAGCGTCACACTTTGGGACTAGAGCTTCACACTTAAGCACTAGAGCATCACACTTTGGCACTAAAGCGTCACACTTTGGCACTATAACTTCATACTTTGGCTCTGGAGCGTCACACTTTGGTACATGAGTGTCACGATTTGGCACTAGAGCGTCACACTTTGGCACCAGAGCATCACACTTTGGCACTAGAGCGTCAAACGTTGGCACTGGAGCGTCACACTTTGACACTAGAGCGTCACACTTTGGCACTAGACCTTCACGCTTTGGCACTAGAGCGTCAGACTTTGGAACTAGAGCCTAACACTTTGGCACTATAGCGTCACACTTTGGCACTAGAGCTCCACACTTTGGTAATAGAGAGTCACACTTTGGCACTAGAGTATCACACTTTGGCACTAGAGGGTCACACTTTGGCACAAGAGCATCACAATTTGGCACTAGCGTGTCACAATTTGGCACTGGAGCGTCACACTTTGCCACTAGAGCGTCACACTTTGGCACTAGAGTATCACACTTTGGCACTAGAGGGTCACACTTTGGCACAAGAGCATCACAATTTGGCACTAGCGTGTCACAATTTGGCACTGGAGCGTCACACTTTGCCACTAGAGCGTCACAATTTGGCACTAGAGCGTCACACTTTGGCACTAGAGCTTCATACTTTGGCACTAGAGCGTCACAGTTTGGTACTAGAGTGTCACCGTTTGGCACTAGTGTGTCACACTTTGGTACTAGAGCGTCACACTTTGGCACTAGAGCTTCATACTTTGGCACTAGAGCGTCACAGTTTGGTACTAGAGTGTCACCGTTTGGCACTAGTGTGTCACACTTTGGTACTAGAACTTCCCACTTTGGCACTACAGCGTCACATTTTGGTAGAATAGCGTAAGACTTTGGCACTAGAGCGTCACACATTGGCACTAGAGCGTCTTACTTTGGTGCTAGAGCGTCACACTTTGGCACTAGAGCGTCACACTTTGGCACTAGAGCGTCACACTTTGGCACTAGAGCTTCACTCTTCGGCACTAGAGCTCCAAAATGTGGAACTAGAGCGACACACGCTGGCAGTAGAGCGTCACACTTTGGCACTAGAGCGTCACACTTTGGCACTAGAGCGTCACACTTTGGCACTAGTGCGTCACACTTTGATACTAGAGCGGCACACATTGACACTAGAGCGTCACACTTTGGCACTAGAGCGTCACACTTTGGCACTAGAGCGTCACACTTTGGCACTAGTGCGTCACACTTTGATACTAGAGCGGCACACATTGACACTAGAGCTTCACACATTGGCACTTGAGCGTCACACTTTGGCACTAGAGCGTCACATTTTGGCACTAGAGAGTCACACTTTGGCACTGGAGCTTCACACTTTGCACTAGAGCTTCACACTTTGGCACTAGAGCTCCACACTTTGGTACTAGAGCGTCACACTTTGGCACTCGAGCGTCACACTTTGGCACTGGAGCGTCACACTTTGGTACTAGAGAATCACACTTTGGCACTAGAGCTTCAAAATTTGGTATTAGAAATCCACACTTCGGCACTAGAGCGACATACGCTGGCACTAGAGCATCACACTTTGGCACTAGAGCATCACACTTTGGCACTAAAGCGTCACACTTTGGCACTAGAGCTTCACACATTGGCACTAGGGCATCACACTTTCGCAATAGAGCGTCACAATTTGGCACTAGAGCTTCACACTTTGGCACTAAAGCTTCACACTTTGGCACTAGAGAGTCACACTCTGGCACTAGAGCGTCACACTTTGGCCTTATTGCTCCAAACTTTGGCAGTAGAGCGTCACACTTTGGCACTAGAGCTCCACACTTTGGCACTAGAGAGTCACGCTTTGGTACCAGAGCATCAAATATTTGCACTAGAGCGTAAACCTTTGGCATTGTAGCATCACACTTTGACACTAAAGCGTCACACTTTGGCACTATAGCTTCAAGCTTTGGCACTAGAGTGTCACACTTTGGAACTAGAGCCTCACCATTTTGTACTAGAGCATCACACTTTGGCACTAGAGCTCCGCACTTTGGTACTAGAGCGTCATTCTTTGGCAATAGAGCGTCACCCGTTGGCACTAGAGCTTCACGTTTTGGCACTAGAGCGTCACAATTTGGCACTAGAGCCTCACACTTTGGCACTGGTGCGTCACACTTTGGCACTAGAGCGTCACACCTTGGCAGAAGAGCATCACACTTTGGCACTAGAGCGTCACACTTTGGCACAACATCACACCTTGGCACTAGAGCATCACAATTTGGCACTAGAGCTTCACACTTTTGCACTAGAGCTTCACACTTTGGCACTAGAGCTCCACACTTTGGCACTAGAGCGTCACACGTTCGCACGAGAGCGTCACATTTTGGCACTAGAGCGTCACAATCTGGTACTAGAGCGTCACACTCTGGCACTAGTGCGTCACACTTTGGCACAAGAGCGTCACACTTTGACACTAGAGCTTCACACATTGGCACTAGAGCGTCGGACTTTGGCACTAGAGCATCACACTTTGGCACTAGAGCTTCACACTTTGTCACTAAAGATTCACACTTTGGCACTAGAGCTTCACACATTGGCACTAGAGCGTCGGACTTTGGCACTAGAGCATCACACTTTGGCACTAGAGCTTCACACTTTGTCACTAAAGATTCACACTTTGGCACTAGACCGTCACACTTTGCCACTAGAGCGTGGCACTTTCGCACTAGAGCTCCAAACTTTGGCACTAGAGCATCACACTTTGGCACTGGAGCACCATACTTTGACACTAGAGCGTCATACTTTGGCACTAGAGCTTCACGCTTAGGCACTAGAGCCTCACGCCTTGGCACTATAGTGTCACACTTTGGCACTAGAGCCTCACACTTTGGCACTAGAGCGTCACTCCTTGGCACTAGATCGTCACACTTTGGCACTAGAGCTCCACACTTTGGCACTAGAGAGTCACACTCTGGTACTAGACCGTCACACTTTGGCACTAGAGCCTAACACGTTGGCACTAGACTTTCACACTTTGGCACTAGAGCGTCACACTTTGGCACTAGAGTGTCACACTTTGGCACTAGAGCATCACACGTTGGCACTAGAGCGTCACACTTTGGCACTAGTGCGTCACACTTTGGCACTAGAGCTTCACACTTTGGCACTAGAGCATCACACGTTGGCACTAGAGCGTCACACTTTGGCACTAGAGTGTCACACTTTGGTACTATAGCATCACAATTTAGCTCTAGAGCGTCACACTTTGGCACCAGAGCATCACACTTTGGAACTAGAGCGTCAAACGTTGGCACTTGAGCATCACACTTTGACACTAGAGCGTCAAACTTTGGCACTAGAGCTTCACGCTTTGGCACTAGACCGTCACACTTTGGCACTAGAGCCTCACACTTTGGCATTATAGCATCACACTTTGGCACCAGAGCGTCACAATTTGGCACTAGAGCGTCACACTTTGGCACTAGAGCATCACACTTTGGCACTAGCGCGTCACACTTTGGCACTAGAGCATCACACTTTGGCACTAGCGCGTCACACTTTGGCACTAGAGCATCACACTTTGGCACTAGAGCGTCATACGTTGGCAATAGAGCATCACAATTTGGCACTAGAGCTTCACACTCTGGCACTATTGCGTTACACATTCGCACTGGAGCGTCACACTTTGGCACTAGAGCGTCACACTTTGGCACTAGAGCGTCACCCTTTGGCACTAGAGCTTCACACTTTAGCACTAGAGCTTCACTCTTTGGCACGAGATCTTCACACTTTGGCACTAGAGCTCCACACTTTGGCACTAGAGCTTCATACGTTTGCACTAGAGCTTCACACTTTGGCACTAGAGCTCCACACTCTGGCACTAGAGCGTTACACTTTGGAACTAGAGCGTCACACTTTGGCACTAGAGCGTCACACATTGGCACTTGAGTGTCACACTTTGGCATTAGAGCGTCACACTTTGGCACTAGAGCGTCACACTTTGGCACTAGTGCTTCACAGTCCGGCACTAGAGCTCCACAATTTGGCACTAGAGCGACACACGCTGGTACAAGAGTCTTAAAGTTTGGCACTAAAGTGTCACACTTTGGCACTAGTGCGTCACACTTTGGCACTAGTGCGTCACACTTTGGTACTAGAGCGTCACACTTTGGCACTAGAGCGTCACACTTTGGAACTAGAGCGTCAAATTGGCACTAGAGTGTCACAATTGGGCACTAGAGCATCACACTTTGGCACTAGAGCGTCACACGTTGGCACTAGAGCATCACACTTTGGAACTAGAGCGTCAAATTGGCACTAGAGTGTCACAATTGGGCACTAGAGCATCACACTTTGGCACTAGAGCGTCACACGTTGGCACTAGAGCATCACACTTTGGCACTAGAGCTTCACACTTAGGCACTAGGGCTTCACACTTTGGCACTAGACCGTCCCACTTTGGCACTAGAGCGTCACAATTTGGCACTAGAGCTTTCCAATTTGGCAATAGAGCGTCACACATTGGCACTAGAGCGTCACACTTTGGTAGTAGAGTTTCATACTTTGGCACTAGAGCGACACAAGTTGGTACTAGAGCGTCACGCTTTGGCACTAGAGTGTCAAACGTTGGTACTAGAGCTTCCCACTTTGGCACTAGAGTGTCAAACGTTGGTACTAGAGCTTCCCACTTTGGCACTAGAGTGTCACACTTTGGTACGAGAGCGTCACACTTTGGCACTAGAGTGTCACACTTTGGTACTAGAGCATCACACGTTGGCACTAGAGCATCACAATCTGCCACTAGAGCGTCACACTTTGGCACTAGAGCGTCTTACTTTAGCACTAGAGAGTCACACTTTGGCACTAGAGTTTCACACTTTGGCAATAGGACTTCACATTTTGGCACTAGAGTGTCCCACTTTGGCACTAGAGCGTCACACGTTGAAACTAGAGCTTTGAACTTTGGCACTAGAGCGTCACACTTTGGAACTAGAGCTACACACTTCAGCACTAGAGTGTCACACTTTGGCACTACAGCGTCACACTTTGGAACTAGAGCGACACACTTTGGCACTAGAGCGTCACACTTTGGAACTAGAGCTACACACTTCAGCACTAGAGTGTCACACTTTGGCACTACAGCGTCACACTTTGGAACTAGAGCGACACACTTTGGCACTAGAGCGTCAATCTTTGCCACTAGAGCGACATACTTTGGCACTAGAGCATCATACTTTGGAACTAGAGCGTCACAACTTGGCACTAGAGCGTCACAATTTGGCACTAGAGTATCACACTTTGGCACTAGAGCGTCACACTTTGGCACTACAGCTTCACACTTTGGCACTAAATCTTCACACTGTGGCACTAGAGCGTCACAGTTTGGCACTAGAGCGTCATACGTTGGCACTAGAGCGTCACAATTAGGCACTATAGCTTCACAATTTGGCACTAGAGCTTCATACTTTGGCACTAAGCGTCATAGTTTGGTACTAGAGCGTCACA
>SZWC01000838.1:268818-283581 GCA_023375785.1 Penium margaritaceum
CACTAGAGCGTCACACTTTGACACTAGAGCGTCACACTTTGGCACTAGAGCGTCACACTTTTGCACTAGAGCTTAATAATTTGGCACTAGAGCGTCACACGTAGGCACTAGAGCTTCACACTTTAGCACTAGAGTGTCACACTTTGGCACTAGAGCTTCACACTTTGGGAGAAGAGCGTCACACTTTGGCAGTAGAGCATCACAGTTGGGCACTAGAGTGTCAAAAATTGGCACTAGAGCGTCACACTTTGACACTAGAGCGTCACACTTTGGCACTATAGCGTCACACTTTGGCACTAGAGCATCACACTTAGACACAAGAGCGTCACACTTTGTCACTAGAGCGTCACACTTTGACACTAGAGCGTCACACTTTGGCACTATAGCGTCACACTTTGGCACTAGAGCATCACACTTAGACACAAGAGCGTCACACTTTGTCACTAGAGTTTTGAACTTTGGCACTAGAGCGTCACAATTTGGCACCAGAGCGTCACACTTTGGCACTAGAGCATCACACTTTGGCATTAGAGCTTCACGCTTCGGCACTAGAGCGTCACACTTTGGCACTAGAGCATCACACGTTGGCACTAGAGCGTCACACTTTGGCACTAGAGCATCACACGTTGGAACAAGAGCTTCACACTTTGGCACTAGATCGTCACACTTTGGCACTAGAGCTCCACACTTTGGCACTAAAGTGTCACTCTTTGGCATCAGAGCATCACACTTTGGCATTAGAGCTTCAGTCTTCGGCACTAGAGCGTCACACTTTGGCACTGGATTGTCACAATTTGGCACTAGAGGGTCACACTTTGGCACTAGGGCGTGACACTTTGGCACTAAAGTGTCACTCTTTGGCATCAGAGCATCACAATTTGGCACTAGATTGTCACACTTTGGCACTAGAGGTCCACACTTTGGCACTAGAGTGTCACACTTTGACACTAGAGCGTCACACTTTGGCACCAGAGCGCCACACGTTGGCACTAGAGTTCCAAACTTTGGCACTAGAGCGTGTCAGTAAAAGCACACCGATAAGACATCTCAATAACGGTTCAGGTCATGGACCAAACCAACTTGACCAACGGTTCTCCGGTCAGTCCACCGTTCGGAACCCACTGTCAAGACATCCCCTAATAAAGTGACATTTGTCACACCGCGTCCGGCTAGCGGAAAGAAGCCGTTGCTCTGCTCCTTTGTCCTATTCTATCTTTTTATACCGAGGATGTTCATTCCCTCGAGTTAACCAGAACAGCTCTCCTCATCCTGTTCCCTTTTGGTTCCGCGGCTTGGCCGCCGTGCCTTCGCTTTGCTCGCACCTCCCATACCTTGCCTTTGCCAGCCTCTCACAGCTCTCATCTCTTCGCTCCGTCACTCTCGCTCCTTCGCTCTCTTCCCAACCAGCCATCACTCGTCTCTCTCTTGGTGTCTCTCTCTCTCTCTCAACTGCTGGTCTACCTTGTCTCCCCTGAACCTTGGCCTCTATCAAGCTCTGCGACTAACTCCTCGGGACCGCTCTTGCTTACGTCACTGTGCTGACGCACTCGTACATGTTCCGATGCTTCTGCCTGCTTCTTCTGTTGCTGGTCTCGTGCTTACATTATTCTAATAGAGCGTCACACTTTGGCACTAGAGCTCTACACTTTGGCACTAGAGCGACACCCTTTGGCACATGAGCGTCACACTTGAGCACTAGAGCTTCACACTTTGGCACTAGAGCGACACACTTTGGGCCTAGAGCTTCACACTTTGCCACTAGAGCGTCACACTTTGGGACTAGAGCATCACACTTTGGCACTAGAGCTTCACACTTTGGCACTAGAGCGACACACTTTGGGCCTAGAGCTTCACACTTTGCCACTAGAGCGTCACACTTTGGGACTAGAGCATCACACTTTGGCACTAGAGTGTCACACTTTGGCACTAGAGCGTCACATTTTGGCACTAGAGGGTCACACTTTGGCACTATAACGTCACACTTTGGCACTAGAGCGTCACACTTTGGGACTAGAGCATCACACTTTGGCACTAGAGTGTCACACTTTGGCACTAGAGCGTCACATTTTGGCACTAGAGGGTCACACTTTGGCACTATAACGTCACACTTTGGCACTAGTGCGTCACGCGTTGGCACTAGAGTGTCACACTTTGGCACAAGAGTTTCAAACTTTGGCACTAGAGCGTCACACTTTGGCACTGGATTGTCACAATTTGGCACTAGAGGGTCACACTTTGGCACTAGAGCGTCACGCGTTGGCACTAGAGTGTCACACTTTGGCACAAGAGTTTCAAACTTTGGCACTAGAGCGTCACACTTTGGCACTGGATTGTCACAATTTGGCACTAGAGGGTCACACTTTGGCACAAGAGTGCCACACTTTGGCACTAGAGCTCCACACATTTGCACTGGAGCATCACACTTTGGCACTAGAGCATCACACTTTGGCACTAGATCGTCACACTTTGGCACTACAGCGTCACACTTCGGCACTAGAGGTTTACACTTTGGCACTAGAGCGTCACACTTTGGCACTAAAGCGTCACACTTTGGTACTAGAGCATCACACTTTGGCACTACAGCGTCACACTTCGGCACTAGAGGTTTACACTTTGGCACTAGAGCGTCACACTTTGGCACTAAAGCGTCACACTTTGGTACTAGAGCATCACACTTTGGCACTAAAGCGTCACTCTTTGGCACTAGAGCGGCACACTTTGGCAATAGCGTGTCATACTTTGGTACTAGAGGTCCACACTTTGGCACTAGAGCGTCATACATTGGCACTAGAACGTCATACGTTGGCACTAGAGTGCCACACATTGGCACTAGAGTTCCAAACTTTGGCACTAGAGCGTCACACTCTGGCACTAGAGCATCACACTTTGACACTAGTGCGTCAAAATCTGGCACAAGAGCTCCACACTTTGACACTAGAGCGTTACACTTTGGCACTAGAGCATCACACGTTGGCACTAGAGTGTCACACTTTGGCACTAGAGCTTCACACTTTGGTACTATAGCGTCACACTTTGGCACAAGAGCGTCACACTTTGGCACTAGAGCATCACACGTTGGCACTAGAGTGTCACACTTTGGCACTAGAGCTTCACACTTTGGTACTATAGCGTCACACTTTGGCACAAGAGCGTCACACTTCAGCACTAAAGAATCACACCTTGGCACTAGAGCGCCACCCTTTGGCACTAGAGTGTCACACTTTGGCACTAGAGTGTCACAATCTAGCACTAGAGTGTCACTTTGTGGCACTAGAGCTTCACACTTTGGCATTAGAGCTCCACACATTGGCACTTGAGCGTCACGCGTTGGCACTATATTGTCACACTTTGGCACTAGAGCGTCACACTTTGGCACTAGAGTGTCACACTTTGGCACTGGAGCGTTACACGTTGGTACTAGAGCGTCACACTTTGGCACTAGAGCGTCACACTTTGGCACTAGAGTGTCACACTTTGGCACTAGAGCGTCACACTTTGGCACTAGAGTGTCACACTTTGGCACTGGAGCGTTACACGTTGGTACTAGAGCGTCACACTTTGGCACTAGAGCGTCACACTTTGGCACTATAGCTTATCACTTGGGCACTAGAGCTTCACACTTTTGGACTAGAGCATCACACTTTGGCATTAGAGCATCACTAATTGGTACTAGAGAGTCACACTTTGGCACTAGAGAATAGCACTTTGGCATTAGAGCGTCACATCTTGGCACTAGAGCGTCATACTTTGGCACTAAAGCTTCACACCTTGGCACTCGAGCGTCACACTTTGGCACTAGAGCTTCACACTTTTGGACTAGAGCATCACACTTTGGCATTAGAGCATCACTAATTGGTACTAGAGAGTCACACTTTGGCACTAGAGAATAGCACTTTGGCATTAGAGCGTCACATCTTGGCACTAGAGCGTCATACTTTGGCACTATAGCTTCACACTTTGGCACTAGAGCGTCACACTTTGGTACTAGAGCGTCACACTTTGGCAGTAGAGCGTTAAACGTTGGCAGTAGAGCGTCACACTTTGGTACTAGAGCATCACACTTTGGCACTAGAGCTTCACACTTTGGCACTAGAGCTTCACAATTTAGCACTAGAGGGTTACACGTTGGCTCTAGAGCATCACATGTTGGCACTAGTACGTCACACTTTGGCACTAGAGTGTCACACTTTGGCACTAGAGCGTCACACTTTGGCACTAGAGCGTCATGCTTTGGCACTATAGCTTCACACTTTGGCACTAGAGCGTCACACTTTGGTACTAGAGCGTCACACTTTGGCAGTAGAGCGTCACACTTTGGTACTAGAGCATCACACTTTGGCACTAGAGCTTCACACTTTGGCACTAGAGCTTCACAATTTAGCACTAGAGGGTTACACGTTGGCTCTAGAGCATCACATGTTGGCACTAGTACGTCACACTTTGGCACTAGAGTGTCACACTTTGGCACTAGAGCGTCACACTTTGGCACTTGAGCTTCACACTTTGGTACTAGAGCATCACACTTTGGTACTAGAGCATTACAATTTGGCACTATAGCTTCACATTTTGGCACTAGATTGTCACACTTTGGCACTAGAGCGTCACACTTTGGTACCAGAGCGTCACGCTTTGGTACTAGAGCGTCACACTTTGGTACTAGAGCATCACACTTTGGTACTAGAGCATTACAATTTGGCACTATAGCTTCACATTTTGGCACTAGATTGTCACACTTTGGCACTAGAGCGTCACACTTTGGTACCAGAGCGTCACGCTTTGGTACTAGAGTGTCACACTTTGGCACTAGAGCCTTATTCTTTGGCACTAGACTGTCACACTTTGGCACTAGAACATCACACTTTGGCACTAGAGTGTCACACTGTGGCACTAGAGCATCACACTTCGGCACTTAGGCGTCACACTTTGGCACTAGAGCGTCACACTTTGGCAGTAGAGCTTCACACTTAGGCACTAGAGCGTCACACTTTGGCACTAGAGCGTCACACTTTGGCACTAGAGCGTTACACTTTGGCACTACTGAGTCACACGTTGGTACTAGAGCGTCATACTTTGGCACTAGACCTTCACCCTTTGGCACTAGAGCTTCACACTTTGGCACTAGAGCGTTACACTTTGGCACTACTGAGTCACACGTTGGTACTAGAGCGTCATACTTTGGCACTAGACCTTCACCCTTTGGCACTAGAGCTTCACACTTTGGCACTAGAGCATCATACGTTGGCACTAGAGCCTCACACTTTGGCACTTAAGCGTCAAACTCTGGAACTAGTGCGTCACACTTTCGCACAAGAGCATCACACTCTGGCACTAGAGCTTCACATTTTGGCAATAGAGCGTCACACTTTGGCACGAAATTGTCACACATTGGCACTAGAGCATCACAATTTGGTACTAGAGCTTCACTCATTGGCACTAGAGCTTCAAACTTTGGCACTGGAGCATCACAGTTTGGCACTAGAGCGTTACACTTTGGCACTAGAGCTTCACACTTTGGCACTAGAACTTCCAACTTTAGAACTAGAGCGTCACACTTCGGCACTAGAGCGTCATTCTTTGGCACTAAAGCTTCACACCTTGGCACTAGTGCGTCAAACTTTGACACTAGAGCATCACACTTTGGCACTAGAGCTTCACACTTTGGCACTCGAACGTCACACTCTGGCACTAGAGCTTCACACTTTGGCACTAGAGCGTCATGCTTTGGCACTAAAGCTTTTCACTTTGGCACTAGAGCATCACGCTTTGGCACTAGAGCTTCACACTTTGGCACTAGAGCTTCACACTTTGGCACTAGAGCGTCATGCTTTGGCACTAAAGCTTTTCACTTTGGCACTAGAGCATCACGCTTTGGCACTAGAGCTTCACACTTTGGCACTAAAGCATCACACTTTGGCACTAGAGCTCCACACTTTGGCATTATAGTGTTACACTTTGGCACTAGAGCATCACACTTTGGCACTAGAGCTTCACACTTTGGCACTAAAGCATCACACTTTGGCACTAGAGCTCCACACTTTGGCATTATAGTGTTACACTTTGGCACTAGAGCATCACACTTTGGCACTAGAGCATCACACTTTGGCACTAGAGCGTCATTCTTTTGCACTAGAGCGTCACAGTTTGGTACTAGAGCATCACACTTTGGCACTTGAGCTTCACACTTTGGCACTAGGGCATCACACTTTGGCACTAGAGTCTCACACTTTGGCACTAGGGTGTCACACTTTGGCAAAAGAAATTCCCACTTGGGCACTAGAGGGTCACACTTTGGCACTAGAGGTTCAGACTTTGGCATTAGAGCGTCACACTTTGGGACTAGAGCGTCATACTTTGGCACTAGAGTGTCACACTTTGGCACTACAACGTCACACTTTGCCACTAGAGAGTCACACTTTGGCACTAGAGCGTCACACTTTGGCACTAGAGCGTCACACTTTGGCACTAGTGCGTCACACTATGGCACTAGAGCGTCACACTTTGGCACTAGTGCGTCACACTATGGCACTAGAGCGTCATACTTTGGCAATGGAGCTTCACACTTTGGCACTAGAGCTTCACAATCTGGTACTAGAGCTCCACAGTTTGGCACTATAGCATCACACTTTGGCAGTAGAGCGTCACACTTTGGGACAAGAGTGTCACACTTTGGCACTAGAGCGTCACACTTCGGCACTGGAGCGTCACACTTTGGCACGAGAGCGTCACACTTTGGCACTAGAGCGTCACACTCTGGTACTAGAGCTCCACATTTTGGCACTATAGCATCACACTTTGGCAGTAGAGCGTCACACTTTGGGACAAGAGTGTCACACTTTGGCACTAGAGCGTCACACTTCGGCACTGGAGCGTCACACTTTGGCACGAGAGCGTCACACTTTGGCACTAGAGCATCACACTTTGGCACTAGAGCATCACACTCTGGCACTAGAGCGTCACAAGTTTGCACCAGAGCTTCACACGTTGGCACTAGAGCGTCACACTTTGGCACTAGAGCGTCACACTTCGGCACTGGAGCGTCACACTTTGGCACGAGAGCGTCACACTTTGGCACTAGAGCATCACACTTTGGCACTAGAGCATCACACTCTGGCACTAGAGCGTCACAAGTTTGCACCAGAGCTTCACACGTTGGCACTAGAGCTTCACACTTCGGCACAAGAGCTCCAAAACGTTGCACTAGAGTGTCACACTTTGGCACTAGAGCGTCATACTTTGGCACTAGAGCGTCACGCTTTGGCACTAGAGCGTCACACTTCGGCACAAGAGCTCCAAAACGTTGCACTAGAGTGTCACACTTTGGCACTAGAGCGTCATACTTTGGCACTAGAGCGTCACGCTTTGGCACTAGAGCGTCACACTTCGGCACTAGCGCATCACACTTTGGTATTAGAGCGTCACACTTTGACACTATAGCTTCACACTTTAGCACTAGAGTGTCACACTTTGGCACTAGAGCGTCATACTTTGGCACTAAAGCGTCACAGTGTGGCACTAGAGCGTCACACTTTGACACTATAGCTTCACACTTTAGCACTAGAGTGTCACACTTTGGCACTAGAGCGTCATACTTTGGCACTAAAGCGTCACAGTGTGGCACTAGAGCGTCACACATTGGCACTAGAGCGTTACACATTGGCACTAGAACGTCACACTTTGGCACAAGAGCGTCACACTCTGGCACTAGAGCTTCAGCCTTTGCCACTAGAGCGTCACACTTTGGCACTAGAGCTTCATACTTTGGCACTAGAGCGTCACACTTTGGCACTAGAGCGTCTAAATTTTGCACTACAGCTTCACACTTTGGCACTAGAGCGTCACACTTTGGCACTAGAGCTTCATACTTTGGCACTAGAGCGTCACACTTTGGCACTAGAGCGTCTAAATTTTGCACTACAGCTTCACACTTTGGCACTAGAGCTCCACACTTTGGCACTAGATCTTCACACCTTGGCACTAGAGCATCACACTTTGGCACTAGAGCGTCACACTTTGGCACTAGAGCGTCACACTTTGGCACTAGAGCGGCTCATTTTGGCACTACAGCGTCACACCTTGGCACTAGAGCGTTATTCTTTGGCACTAGAGCTTCACACTTTGGCACTAGAGCTTCCCACTTTGGCACTAGAGCGTCACACTTCGGCACTAGAGCGTCACACTTTGGCACTAGGGTGTCACACTTTTGCACTTAAGTGTCACACTTTGGCACTAGGGTGTCACACTTTGGCACTAGAGCTTCCCACTCTGGCACTAGAGCGTCACTCTTTGGCACTAGAACGTCACACTTTGGCATTAGAGCGTCACACTTTGGCACTAGAGTGTCACACCTTGGCACTAGATCTTCACACGTTGGAACTAGAGGGTCATACTTTGGCACTAGAGCGTCAGACTTTGGCCCTAGAGCTTCACACTTTAGCACTAGAGCATCGCACTTTGGCACTAGAGCGTCACACTTTGGCACTAGAGTGTCACACGTTGGCACTAGAGCGTCACACTTTGGTACTAGAGCGTCACACTTTGGCACTAGCGCGTCACACTTTGGCACAAGAGCGTCACACTCCGGCACTAGATCTTCACACTTTGGCACTAGAGCGTCACACTTTGGCACTAGAGCGTCTCACTTTGGCACTAGAGCTTCACACTTTGGCACTAGAGCGTCACTCTTTGGCACTAGAACGTCACACTTTGGCATTAGAGCGTCACACTTTGGCACTAGAGTGTCACACCTTGGCACTAGATCTTCACACGTTGGAACTAGAGGGTCACTGGCACTAGAGCGTCAGACTTTGGCCCTAGAGCTTCACACTTTAGCACTAGAGCATCGCACTTTGGCACTAGAGCGTCACACTTTGGCACTAGAGCGTCACACGTTGGCACTAGAGCGTCACACTTTGGCACTAGAGCGTCACACTTTGGCACTAGAGCGTCTCACTTTGGCACTAGAGCTTCACACTTTGGCACTAGAGCTCCACACTTTGGCACTAGAGCGTCACACTTTAACACTAGGGCGTCACACGTTGGCACTAGAGTGTCACACTTTGGCACTAGGGTGTCACACTTTGGCACTAGAGCGTCACACTTTGGCACTAGAGCTCCACACTTTGGCACTAGAGCGTCACACTTTAACACTAGGGCGTCACACGTTGGCACTAGAGTGTCACACTTTGGCACTAGGGTGTCACACTTTGGCACAAGAGCGTCACACTTTGGCAATAGAGCTTCATTTGGGCACTAGAGCTTCACACGTTGGTACTAGAGCTCCACACTTTGGCACTAGAGCGTCACACTTTGGCACTAGAGCATCACACTTTGGCACTAGAGCGTCACACTTTGGCAATAGAGCTTCATTTGGGCACTAGAGCTTCACACGTTGGTACTAGAGCTCCACACTTTGGCACTAGAGCGTCACACTTTGGCACTAGAGCATCACACTTTGGCACTAGAGTGTCACAGTTTGGCACTAGAGCGTCACACTTCGGCACTAGAGCGTCACACTTTGGCACAAGAGTGTCACACTTTAGAGTTATGGTTAATCGTCCCATTTTAATACACTGTTTAATGTTTGTATGTTATACATGCAATATGGTAGGTTCCTAGAAGTTTAAAGGTGTATAGACATTACGTATTACACCGTTTAATCAGTGAATGAACTGTTGACATTGATGAAGCACTTGTGAGTTCCCGTGGTTTCTTATGTTTGTCACATTTTTTAATTTTATGTCTTTAGATATGTAAGATAACGTAGATCAGTCGATAAATGATATGATGGGTACGTCTGTCATTTCTCACATATGTCGCAAACTATTCGCAACACTGTGAGTTTCTTCTTTACTCAAAACACCATAGTTTAGACTATGCTCAATATTTGAATTGGGCCGCTCGCGCCATTTTCTCAACCTTGACGAAGTCCATGACCCCCCCCTCCCCCCCCAAAACTCCTCGAGTGTATCTCGGGAGTGTATCTTGGGGTGTATTCTGTGGTACTCTCTCTTTGTACACAAGTTTACGGACTCGATACTCCTCAGATACACACTCCAATACACTGCCCCAATACACTTTTGACTAGGAGGGGGGGGGGGGGGAGGAGAAGGCTATCCATACCCCCCCTCCCTCCGTATCGAGAATGTATCAGGGTGGTGTAGCGGAGAGTGTCGCTGATAGACACTCGAAACTACAACTTGTGTATTTTTGATAACCACCATCCATACGCGTTGCATGACAGGACCCCAACACCTTGTTGCCCCCCCCCCCCAAGCACCTTGAGTGTATCTGGGGGTGTATTGTGGAAATGCAAAGTGTTGGAACTTGTGTATTCCACTGTTCCATGTCGTCCTCCCCCCCAAACACGTCGAGTGTATGTGGCTAGTGTAGCTTGGAGTGTATCTGAAATGTATATCGATACGAAACATGTGAACACTTCTGTGGTAATCTCTGTATGTACACAAGTTTACGGATTCGATACCCCTCAGATACACACTCCAATACACTGCCCCAATAGACTTTCGACTTGGAAGGGGGGAAACCCCTCCTTCCATATCAAGAGTGAATCGGGATGGTGTAGCGGAGAGTGTCGCGGATAGACACTCAGAACTACGACTTATGTATTTTTTATAACCATCATCCACACGCGTTCCATAACAGGACCCCGACAACCAGTCGCCCCCCCCCAAAGCACCTCGAGTGTATCTGGGGAGTGTATCTGGGGAGTGTATCTGGGGGTGTATAGTGAAAATGCGAAGTGTTCGAACTTGAGTATTCCAATGTCTGAAATCCCATCCCCGCAGTACAACTATGGATTTTACTTTAAGTTTAGGATTTCCTAACAAACATAATGCACCAAACCCCCAGTGTAACAAAGGGGTTTGCTTCTGGTTTGATGGCAAGAACTGTCAAAGGCGAAGTCAACTGGTCTCGACGTTCTTGCTTCCAACATCGGCGATGCCGATGTCAAAAGGGAGCGACGTCACTCTCGAAGTCGGCGAGGTTCGACTCCAAGGATGAAGTCGCCTTGCTATTTCCTAGCGGGCATTCTCGCCCTGTACACATGGACGCGAGTGTATGTTTCGGACCCAAATACCCATAATATGAATACTTCGCCCACCGTAACCAAAAGACATTAAGTGCGCTTTACAACAAAGGACGATCCAAATAGGTTCTGTAAGAGAAAACAAGCATAACACAAATTGTGTATGAACACAAAATAGGTCACTCAACAAGTACATCTCTATCACCTATTTGAAAAAATAAAATTAAAAAATATCAGAAGTCAAAGGAAGTTCAATGAAGCTTCTAGGGTATTATACACTGAAATACTTGTGTATCTAGAATGTACACGTAACTTCTGGGAAGTATTCCTATTCATGGGAACTCATTTCCATGAAACATCCTCCCCATTGGTTGTAGATTTGTACACTAGTTTATCAGTGTGTACTTTTGGGGTGATTGACCATAAATGACACTTTAGCACTTGAGCGTCACACTTTGGCACTTGAGCATATTCTTTCGCACTAGAGCTTCACACTTTGGCCCCAGAGCTTCCCAATTTGGCACTAGAGCGTCACACTTTGGCACTAGAGCGTCACACTTTGGCACTTGAGCATATTCTTTCGCACTAGAGCTTCACACTTTGGCCCCAGAGCTTCCCAATTTGGCACTAGAGCGTCACACTTTGGCACTAGAGCGTCACACTTTAACACTAGGGCGTCACACGTTGGCACTAGAGAGTCACACTTTGGCACTAGGGTGTCACACTTTGGCACTAGAGCTTCCCCGTTTGGCACAAGAGAGTCACTCTTTGGCAATATAGCTTCACACTTTGGCACTAGAGCGTCACACTTTGGCACTAGAGCATCACACGTTGGCACTAGAGCGTCACACTTTGGCACTAGAGAGTCACACTTTGGCACTAAAGCATCATACATTGGCACTAGAGCGTCACACGTTGGCACTGGAGCGTCACACTTTGGCACAAGAGCATCACACTTTGGCAATAGAGCTTCATTTGGGCACTGGAGCTTCACACGTTGGTACTAGAGCTCCACAATCTGGCACTAGAGCGTCACATTTTGGCACTAGAGCATCACACTTTGGCAATAGAGCTTCATTTGGGCACTGGAGCTTCACACGTTGGTACTAGAGCTCCACAATCTGGCACTAGAGCGTCACATTTTGGCACTAGAGCATCACACTTTGGCACTAGAGTGTCACAGTTTGGCACTAGAGCGTCACAATTCAGCACTAGAGCGTCAGACTTTGGCACACGAGCGCCACACTTTAACACTAGAGCGTCACACTTTGGCACTAGAGCATCACACTTTGGCACGAGAGGGCCACCCTTTGGCAATAAAGCGCTACACTTTGGCACTAGAGCTTCACACTTCGGCTCAAGAGCTCCAAACGTTTGCACTAGAGTGTCACACTTTGGCACTAGGCTGTCACACTTTGGCACTACATCATCACACATTGGCACTAGAGCGTCAAACATTGGCACTAGAGCGTCACACTTTGGCACTGGAGCGTCACACTTTGGCACAAGAGCTTCACACTCGGGCACTAGAGCTTCACACCTTGGCACTCGAGCGTCACACTTTGGCACTAGAGCGTCTCACTTTGGCACTAGAGCGTCACACTTTGGCGCTAGAGCGTCACACTTCGGCACCAGAGCGTCACAAATTGGCACTAGAGAGTCACACTTTGGCACTAGGGTGTCACACTTTGGCACTAGAGCTTCCCGCTTTGGCACTAGAGCGTCACTCTTTGGCACTACGGCTTCACACTTTGGCACTAGAGCGTCACACTCTGGCACTAAGGCATCACACTTTGGCACTAGAGCGTCACTCTTTGGCACTACGGCTTCACACTTTGGCACTAGAGCGTCACACTCTGGCACTAAGGCATCACACTTTGGCACTAGAGCGTCACTCTTTGGCACTACGGCTTCACACTTTGGCACTAGAGCGTCACACTCTGGCACTAAGGCATCACACTTTGGCACTAGAGCGTCACTCTTTGGCACTACGGCTTCACACTTTGGCACTAGAGCGTCACACTCTGGCACTAAGGCATCACACTTTGGCACTAGAGCGTCACTCTTTGGCACTACGGCTTCACACTTTGGCACTAGAGCGTCACACTCTGGCACTAAGGCATCACACTTTGGCACTAGAGCGTCACTCTTTGGCACTACGGCTTCACACTTTGGCACTAGAGCGTCACACTCTGGCACTAAGGCATCACACTTTGGCACTAGAGCGTCACTCTTTGGCACTACGGCTTCACACTTTGGCACTAGAGCGTCACACTCTGGCACTAAGGCATCACACTTTGGCACTAGAGCGTCACTCTTTGGCACTACGGCTTCACACTTTGGCACTAGAGCGTCACACTCTGGCACTAAGGCATCACACTTTGGCACTAGAGCGTCACTCTTTGGCACTACGGCTTCACACTTTGGCACTAGAGCGTCACACTCTGGCACTAAGGCATCACACTTTGGCACTAGAGCGTCACTCTTTGGCACTACGGCTTCACACTTTGGCACTAGAGCGTCACACTCTGGCACTAAGGCATCACACTTTGGCACTAGAGCGTCACTCTTTGGCACTACGGCTTCACACTTTGGCACTAGAGCGTCACACTCTGGCACTAAGGCATCACACTTTGGCACTAGAGCGTCACTCTTTGGCACTACGGCTTCACACTTTGGCACTAGAGCGTCACACTCTGGCACTAAGGCATCACACTTTGGCACTAGAGCGTCACTCTTTGGCACTACGGCTTCACACTTTGGCACTAGAGCGTCACACTCTGGCACTAAGGCATCACACTTTGGCACTAGAGCGTCACTCTTTGGCACTACGGCTTCACACTTTGGCACTAGAGCGTCACACTCTGGCACTAAGGCATCACACTTTGGCACTAGAGCGTCACTCTTTGGCACTAGAGCGTCACACTTTGGCACTAGAGGGTCACACTTTGGCACAAGAGCGTCACAATCTGGCACTAGAGCTTCACACGTTGGCAATAGAGCGTCACACTTTGGCAATAGAGCTTCACACTTTGGCACCTGAGCGCCTAACTTTGGCACTAGAGAGTCTCACCTTGGCACTAGAGCTTCACACTTTGGCACTAGAGCTCCACACTTGTGCACAAGAGCGTCACACTTTGGCACTAGAGCGTCACACTTTGGCACTAGAGCGCCACACTTTGGAACTAGAGCGTCACACTTTGGCACTAGAGCGTCACAATTTGGCACTAGAGAATCACACTTTGGCACTAGAGCGTCACACTTTTGGTACTAGAGCGTCACACTTTGGCACATGAGCTTCACACTTTGGCACTAGAGCTTCACACTTTGGCACTAGAGCGTCACACTTTGGCACAAGAGCATCACACTCTGGCACTAGAGCTTCACACTTTGGCACTAGAGCGTCACACGTTGGCACTAGAGCTTCACACTTTGGAACTAGAGCCTCACATTTTGGCACTAGAGCGTCTCACCTTGGCACTAAAGCTGCACACTTTGGCACTGGAGCTCCACACTTTGGCACTAGAGCGTAGCAATATGGCACTAGAGCGTCACACTTTGGCACTGGAGCGTCACAATTTGGCACTAGAACATCACCGTTTGGCACTAGAGCGTCACGCGTTTGGAACTAGAGCATCACACTTTGGCACATAAGCTTCACAATTTGGCACTAAAACTTCAGACTTTGGCACTAGAGCGTCACAATGTGGCACTAGAGC